>JAUNZM010000727.1:0-41954 GCA_033459285.1 Clamator glandarius
TTCTAAATGCCCCCAGACCCTTCTAGAGCCGCCCAGGGCCCCTCTAAAAGCTTCCAGACCCTTCTAGAGGCCCCCAGGACCCTTCTGAATGCCCCCAGACCCTTCTAGAGCCCCCCAGGACCCTTCTAAAAGACTCCAGACCCTTCTACAGCCCCCCAGGACCCTTCTGAAAGCCCCCAGACCCTTCTAGAGCTACCCAGGACCCTTCTAAAATCCCCAGACGCTTCTAGAGCCCCTTAGGACCCTTCTAAAAGCACCCAGACCCTTCTAGAGCCCCCTAGGCCCCTTCTAAAAGCACCCTGACCCTTCTAGAGCCCCACAGGACCCTTCTAAAAGCCTCCAGACCCTTCTAGACCCTCCCTGGATCATTCTAAAAGCACCCAGACCCTTCTAGAGCCACCCAGGACCCTTCTAAAATCCCTCAGACAATTCTAGAGGCCCCCAGGACCCTTCTAAAAGCCCCCAGAGCCTTCTAGATGCCCCCAGGAACCTTCTAAAAGCCCTCACACCATTCTAGAGCCCAACAGGACTATCCTAAAACCCCCCCGACCCTTCTAGAGCCCCCCAGGACACTTCTAAAAGCCCCCAGACCCTTCTAGAGACCCGCAGGACCCATCTGAAAGCCCCCAGACCCTTCTAGAGCCCCCCAGGACCCTTCTAAAAGACTCCAGACCCTTCTACAGCCCTCCAGGACCCTTCTGAAAGCCCCCAGACCTTTCTAGAGCTACCCAGAACCATTCTAAAAGACCCCAGACCCTTCTAGAGCTCTCCAGGACCCTTCTAATATCTCCCAGACCCTTCTAGATGCCCCCAAGGCCCCTCTAATGATACTCAGACCCTTCTAGAGGCCCCAAGGACCCTTCTAACAGGACCCAGACCCTTCTAGAGACCCGCAGGACAATTCTAAAAGCCCCCAGACCCTTCTACAGCCTCCCGGGACCCTTCTAAAAGACCCCAGACCCTTCTAGAGCTCCCCAGGACCCTTCTAAAAGCACCCAGACCCTTCTAGAGCCCCCCAGGACCCTATAAAAGCCCCCAGACCATTCTTGAGGCACCCAGGACCCTTCCAAAATACCCCAGAGCCTTCTAGAGCCACAAAAGACCCTTCTCAAAGAACCCAGACCCTTCGAGAGCCCGCCAGGACACTTCTATAAGCCCCCAGACCCTTCTAGAGGACCCCAAGGCCCATCTTAAGGACCCCCGTCTCTCTTAGAAGGGTCTCGGGGCTTTTAGAAGGGCCCTGGGCTGCTCTAGAATGGTCTGGGGTCTTTTAGAAGGGTCCTGGGGTTCTCTAGAAGGGTCTGGGGGCTTTTGAAAGTATCCTGGTGGCCTCTAGAATGGTGTGGGATATATCAGAGGGGTCCGGGTATTATCTAGAAGGGTCTGGGGGCTTTTAGAAGGGTCCTGGAAGGCTCTAGAAGGGTCTGGGGACTTTTAGAAGGGTCCGGGGGGCCTCTAGAAGGGTCTGGAGGCTTTTAGAACGGTCCTGCGAGGCTCTAGAAGGGTCTGGGGGCTTTTAGAATGATCCGGGGAGGGTCTAGAAGGGTCTGGGGGCCTTTAGAAGGGTCCTGGGGGTCTCTAGAAGGGTCTGAGTGCTTTTAGAATGATCCGGGGAGGGTCTAGAAGAGTCTGGGGGCCTTTAGAATGGTCCTGGGGCTCTCTAGAAGGGTCTGGGTGCTTTTAGAAGGGTCCTGGGAGGTTCTAGAAGGGTTTGGGGGCTTTTAGAATGGTCCTGGGTGGCTCTAGAAGGTTCTGGTTGCTTTTCGAAGGGTCCTGGCTTATCTAGAAGGGTCTGGGGGCATTTAGAAGGGTCCTGGGTGTCTCTAGAAGGGTCTGGGTGCTTTTAGAATGGTCCTGGGGGGCTCTAGAAGGGTCTGGTGGCTTTTAGAAGGGTCCTGGGTGGATCTAGAAGGTTCTGGAGGCTTTCAGAAGGGTCATGGGGGTCTCTAGAATGGTCTAGGTGCTTTTAGAAGGGTCCTGGGGAGCCCTAGAAGGGTCTGGGTTCTTTTAGAAGGGTCCTGGGATGCTCTAGAAGGTTCTTGGGGCTTTCAGAAGGGTCCTGGGGGCCTCTATAAGGGTCTGGGTGCTTTTAGAAGGGTCCTGGGGGGCTCTAGAAGGGTCTTGGGGCTTTTAGAAGGGTCCTGGGGTGCTCTAGAAGGGTCTGGGGACTTTTAGAAGGGTCCTGGGGTGCTCTAGAATGGACGGGGTGCCTTAAGAGTTCTCTGGGGACCTCTAGATTGGTCTGGGGGCTTTTAGAAGGGTCCTGGGGGGCTCTAGAAGGATCTGTAGGCTTTTAGAAGGGTCCTGGGGGTTCTAGAAGTGTCTGGGGGCTTTTAGAAGGGTCCTGGTGTCCTCTAGAAGGGTCTGAGGGCTTTAGAATGGTCCCGGGAGTCTCTAGAATGGTCTGGGGTTTTTTAGAAGGATCCGGGGAGGGTCTAGAAGGGTCTGGGGGCTTTTAGAAGGGTCCTGGGGGCCTATAGAAGGGTCTGGGGGCATTTAGATGGGTCATAGGGGGCTCTAGAAGGGTCAGGTGGCTTTTAGAAGGGTCCTGGGGGGCTCTAGAAGGGTCTGGGGGCTTTTAGAATGATCCGGGGACGGTTTAGAAGGGTCTGGATGCTTTTTGAAGGATCCTAGGGGGCTCTAGAAGGGTCTGAGGGCGTTTAGAGGGATCCGGGGAGTGTCTAGAAGGGTCTGGGGGCTTTTAGAAGGGTCCTGGGAGGCTCTAGAAGGGTCTGGGTGCTTTTATAAGGGACCGGGGAGCCTCTAGAAGGGTCTGGGTGCTTTTAGAAAGGTCCTGGGGGGCTCTAGAAGGGTCTAGAGGCTTTTAGACGAGTCCTGGGGTCCTCTAGAAGGGTCTGGGGGCTTTTAGAAGGGTCCTGGGTGGATCTAGATTGGTCTGGGGGCTTGTAGAAGGGTCCTGGGGGGCTCTAGAAGGGTCTGGGGGCTTGTAGAATGGTCCTGGGGGGGGCTCTAGAAGGGTGTGGTGGCTTTTAGAAGGGTCCTGGGGGCCTCTAGAAGGGTCTGGGGGCTTTTAGAAGGGTCCTTGGGGGCTCTAGAAGGGTCTGGGTGCTTGTAGAAAGGTCCTGGTAGGCTCTAGAAGGGTCTGGGGGCTTTTAGAAGGGTCCTGGGGTGCTCTAGAATGGTCTGGGTGCTTTTAGAAGGGTCCTGGGAGGCTCTAGAAGGGTCTGGGTGCTTTTAGAAGGGTCCTGGGTGGCTCTAGAATGGTCTGGGGGCTTTTAGAAGGGTCCGGGGAGAATCTAGAAGAGTCTGGGGGCTTTTAGAAGGATCCTGGGAGGCTCTAGAAGGGTCTGGGGGCTTTTAGAATGGTACTGGGATGCTCTAGAAGGGTCTTGGTGCTTTTAGAAGGGTCCTGGAGGGCTCTAGAAGGTTCTGGGTGTTTTCAGAAAGGTCCAGGGGGTCTCTAGAAGGGTCTGGTTGCTTTTAGAATGGTCCGGGGGGGGATCTAGAATGGTCTGGGGACTTTTAGAAGGGTCCTGGGGTGCTCTAGAAGGGTCTGGGGGCTTTTAGAAGGATCCTGGGGGGTCTAGATAGGTCTGGGGGCTTTTAGAATGGTCCTGGGAGGCTCTAGAATGGTCTGGGTGCTTTTAGAAGGGTTCTGGGTGCCTCTTGAAGGGTCTGGGGGCATTTAGAAGGGTCCTGGGGGGCTCTAGAAGGGTCTATGGGCTTTTAGAAGGGTACTGGGGGGCTCTAGAAGGGTCTGGGGGCATTTAGAATGATCCTGGGGCGCTCTAGAAGGGTCTGGGGTCTTTTCGAAGGATCCGAGGAGGGTCTAGAAGGGTCTGGGGGCTTTTAGAAGTGTCCTAGGGGACTCTAGAAGGGTCTGGGGGCTTTTAGATGGGTACCACTGGGCTCTAGATGGGTCTGGGGGCTTTTGGAATGATCCTGGGGGGCTCTAGAAGGGTCTGGGGGCTTTTAGAATGATCCTGGGGGTCTCTAGAAGGGTCTGGGGGCTTTTAGAATGATCCGGGGACGGTCTAGAAAGGTCTGGGTGCTTTTTGAAGGATCCTAGGTGGCTCTAGAAGGGTCTGGGGGCTTTTAGAAGGATCCGGGGAGGGTCTAGAAGGGTCTGGGGGCTTTTAGAAGGGTCCTGGGGTTCTCTAGAAGGGTCTGGTTGCATTTAGAAGGGTACTGGGAGGCTCTAGAAGGGTCGGGGTGCTTTTATATGGGTCCGGGGAGCCTCTAGAAAAGTCTGGGTGCTTTTAGAAAAGTCCTGGGGGGCTCTAGAAGGGTCTAGAGGCATTTAGACTGGTCCTGGGGGCCTCTAGAAGGGTCTGGGTGCTTTTAGAAGGGTCCTGGGGGGCTCTAGAAGCGTCTGGGGGCTTTTAGAAGGGTCCTGGGGGCATCTAGAAAGCTCTGGGATCTTTTAGAAGGGTTCTGGGGGGCTCTAGAAGGGTCTGGGGGCTTTTAGAAGGGTCCTGGGTGGCTCTAGAAGGGTCTGTGGGCTTTTAGAAGGGTCCTGGAGGTCTCTAGAAGCGTCTGGGGGCTTTTAGAAGCGTCCTGGGTGGCTCTAGAAGGGTCTGGGGGCTTTTAGAAGGGTCCTGGGGGTCTCTAGAAGGGTCTGGGAGCTTTTAGAAGGGTCCTGGGAGGCTCTAGAAGGGTCTGGGGGCTTGTAGATCTGTCCTGGGATGCTCTAGAAGGGTCTGGGGGCTTTTTGAACTGTCCTGGGATGCTCTAGAAGGTTCTGGGGGCTTTCAGAAGGGTCCAGGGGTCCTCTAGAAGGGTCTGGAGGCTTTTAGAAGGGTCCGGGGGGGTTTTAGAAGGGACTGGGGGCTTTTAGAAGGGTCCTGGGGTGCTCTAGAAGGGTCTGGGGACTTTAAGTAGGGTCCTGGGGTGTCCTAGAAGGGACGGGGTGCCTTAAGAGGGGCCCTGGGGGGGCTCTAGAAGGGTCTGGGGACTTTTAGAAGGGTCCTGGAGTGCTCTAGAAGGGTCTGGGGGCTTTTAGAATGCTCCTGGGGATCTCTAGAAGTGTCTGGGGTCTTTTAGAAAGATCCGGGGAGTGTCTAGATGTGTCTGCGGCCTTTCAGAAGGGTCCTGGGGGGCTCTAGAAGGGTCTGGGTGCTTTTAGAAGGGTCCTGGGGGGGTCTAGAAGGGTCTGGGGGCTTTTAGAATGGTCCTGGGAGGCTCTAGAAGGGTCTGGGTGCTTTTAGAAGGGTCCTGGGGCCCTCTAGAAGGGTCTGAGTGCTTTTAGAAGGGTCATGGGGGTCTCTAGAAGGGTCTGGGCGGTTTTAGAGTGATCCGGGGAGGGTCTAGAAGGTTCTGGGGGCTTTTAGAAGGGTCCTGGGGGGCTCTAGAGGGGTCTGGGGGCTTTTAGAAGGGTCCCGGGGTTCTCTAGAAGGGTCTGGGGGCATTTAGAAGTATCCTGGGGGCCTCTAGAAGGGTCTGGGATCTATTAGAGTGGTCCGGGGGGGCTCTAGAAGGGTCTGGGGGTTTTTAGAAGGCTCCTGGGAGGCTCTAGAATGGTCTGGGGGCTTTTAGAATGTTCCTGGGGTTCTCTAGAAGGGTCTGGGGACTTATAGTATGGTCCTGGGGGCCTCTAGAAGGGTCTGAGAACTATTAGAGTGGTTCGGGGGAGCTCTAGAAGGGTCTGGAGGCTTTTAGAAGGGTCTTGGGTGGCTCTAGAAGGGTCTGGGGGCTTTTAGAATAATCCGGGGAGGGTCTAGAAGGGTCTGGGTTCTTTTAGAATAGTCTTGGGAGGTTTTAGAAGGGTCTGGGGTCTTTTAGAATGATCAGGGGAGGGTCTAGAAGGGTCTGGGCTCTTTTAGACGGGTCCTGGGGGGCTCTACAAGGGTCTGGAGGCTTTTAGAGGGGTTCTGGGGGGCCCTAGAAAGGTCTGGGTTCATTTAGAAGGATCCGGGGAGGGTCTAGAAAGGTCGGGGGGCTATTAGAAGGGTCCTGGGAGGCTCTAGAAGAATCTGGGTGCTTTTAGAATGATCCGGGGAGAGTCTAGAAGGGTCTGGGGGCCTTTAGAAGGGTCCTGGGGGGCTCTAGAATGGTCTGGGGGCTTTTAGAAGGTTCCTGGGGGCCTCTAGAAGGGTCTGGGGGCTTTTAGAATGATCCTGGGGGGCTCTAGAAGGGTCTGGGGTCTTTTCGAAGGATCCGGGGAGGGTCTAGAAGGGTCTGGGGTCTTTTAGAAGGGTCCTAGGGGCCTCTAGAAGGGTCTGGGGGCTTTTAGATGGGTCCTGCGAGGATCTAGAAGGGTCTGTTGGCTTTTAGAATGATCCGGGGAGGGTCTAGAAGGGTCTGGGGGCATTTAGAAGGGTCCTGGGTGTCTCTAGAAGGGTCTGAGGGCTTTTAGAAGGGTCCTGGGAGGCTCTAGAAGGGTTTGGGTGCTTTTAGAATGGTCCTGGGGGGCTCTAGAAGGGTCTGGTGGCTTTTAGAAGGGTCCTGGGTGGATCTAGATGGTTCTGGAAGCTTTCAGAATGGTCATGGGGGTCTCTAGAATGGTCTGGGGGCTTTTAGAAGTGTCCTGGGGAGCCCTAGAAGGGTCTGGGTTCTTTTAGAAGGGTCCTGGGATGCTCTAGAAGGTTCTTGGGGCTTTCAGAAGGGTCCTGGGGGCCTCTATAAGGGTCTGGGTGCTTTTAGAAGGGTCCTGGGGGGCTCTAGAAGGGTCTTGGGGCTTTTAGAAGGGTCCTGGGGTGCTCTAGAAGGGTCTGGGGACTTTTAGAAGGGTCCTGGGGTGCTCTAGAATGGACGGGGTGCCTTAAGAGGGCCCTGTGGACTTCTAGATTGGTCTGGGGGCTTTTAGAAGGGTCCTGGGGGGCTCTAGAAGGGTCTGTAGGCTTTTAGAAGGGTCCTGGGGGGCTCTAGAAGTGTCTGGGGGCTTTTAGAAGGGTCCTGGTGTCCTCTAGAAGGGTCTGAGGGCTTTAGAATGGTCCTGGGAGGCTCTAGAATGGTCTGGGGTTTTTTAGAAGGATCCGGGGAGGGTCTAGAAGGGTCTGGGGGCTTTTAGAAGGGTCCTGGGGGCCTCTAGAAGGGTCTGGGGGCATTTAGATGGGTCATAGGGGGCTCTAGAAGGGTCAGGGGGCTTTTAGAAGGGTCCTGGGGGGCTCTAGAAGTTTCTGGGGGCTTTTAGAATGATCCGGGGACGGTCTAGAAGGGTCTGGGTGCTTTTTGAAGGATCCTAGGGGGCTCTAGAAGGGTCTGAGGGCGTTTAGAAGGATCCGGGGAGTGTCTAGAAGGGTCTGGGGGCTTTTAGAAGGGTCCTGGGGGTCTCTAGAAGGGTCTGGTGGCTTTTAGACAGGTCCTGGGAGGCTCTAGAAGGGTCTGGGTGCTTTTATAAGGGACCGGGGAGCCTCTAGAAGGGTCTGGGTGCTTTTAGAAAGGTCCTGGGGGGCTCTAGAAGTGTCTAGATGCTTTTAGACGAGTCCTGGGGGCCTCTAGAAGGGTCTGGGTGCTTTTAGAAGGGTCCTGGTTGGATCTAGATTGGTCTGGGGGCTTGTAGAAGGGTCCTGGGGGGCTCTAGAAGGGTCGGGGGGCATTTAGAAGGGTCCTGGGGGGGCTCTAGAAGGGTCTGGTGGCTTTTAGAAGGGTCCTGGGGGCCTCTAGAAGGGTCTGGGGGCTTTTAGAAGGGACCTTGGGGGCTCTAGAAGGGTCTGGGTGCTTGTAGAAAGGTCCTGGTAGGCTCTAGAAGGGTCTGGGGGCTTTTAGAAGGGTCCTGGGAGGCTCTAGAAGGGTCTAGGTGCTTTTAGAAGGGTCCTGGGAGGCTCTAGAAGGGTCTGGGGGCTTTTAGAAGGGTCCTGGGTGGCTCTAGAATGGTCTGGGGGCTTTTAGAAGGGTCCTGGGAGGATCTAGAAGAGTCTGGGGGCTTTTAGAAGGGTCCTGGGAGGCTCTAGAAGGGTCTGGGGGCTTTTAGAATGGTCCTGGGATGCTCTAGAAGGGTCTGGGTGCTTTTAGAAGGGTCCTGGGGGGCTCTAGAAGGTTCTGGGTGCTTTCAGAAAGGTCCAGGGGGCCTCAGAAGGGTCTGGAGGCTTTTAGAAGGGTCCTGGCGTGCTCTAGAATGGTCTGGGGGCTTTTAGAAGGGTCCTGGGTTGGTCTAGAAGGGTCTGGGGTCTTTTAGAAGGATCCGGGGAGTGTCTAGAAGTGTCTGCGGCCTTTCAGAAGGGTCCTGGGGGGCTCTAGAAGGGTCTGGGGGCTTTTAGAAGGGTCCTGGGGGGGTCTAGAAGGGTCTGGGGTCTTTTAGAATGGTCCTGGGAGGATCTAGAATGGTCTGGGTGCTTTTAGAAGGGTTCTGGGTGCCTCTTGAAGGGTCTGGGGGCATTTAGAAGGGACCTGGGGGGCTCTAGAAAGGTCTAGGGGCTTTTAGAAGGGTACTGGGGAGGCTCTAGAAGGGTCTGGGGGCTTTTAGAATGATCCTGGGGGGCTCTAGAAGGGTCTGGGGTCTTTTCGAAGGATCCGGGGAGGGTCTAGAAGGGTCTGGGGTCTTTTAGAAGTGTCCTAGGGGACTCTAGAAGGGTCTGGGGGCTTTTAGATGGGTCCTAGGGGCCTCTAGAAGTGTCTGGGGGCTTTTGGAATGATCCTGGGGGACTCTAGAAGGGTCTGGGGGCTTTTAGAATGATCCTGGGGGTCTCTAGATGGGTCTGGGGGCTTTTAGAATGATCCGGGGACGGTCTAGAAAGGTCTGGGTGCTTTTTGAAGGATCCTAGGGGGCTCTAGAAGGGTCTGGGGGCTTTTAGAAGGATCCGGGGAGGGTCTAGAAGGGTCTGGGTGCTTTTAGAAGGGTCCTGGGGTTCTCTAGAAGGGTCTGGTTGCTTTTAGAAGGGTACTGGGAGGCTCTAGAAGGGTCGGGGTGCTTTTATAAGGGTCCGGGGAGCCTCTAGAAGGGTCTGGGTGATTTTAGAAAGGTCCTGGGGGGCTCTAGAAGGGTCTAGAGGCTTTTAGACGGGTCCTGGGGGCCTCTAGAAGGGTCTGGGTGCTTTTAGAAGGGTCCTGGGTGGCTCTAGAAGGGTCTGGGGGCTTGTAGAAGGGTCCTGGGGGGCTCTAGAAGGGTCTGGGGGCTTTCAGAAGGGTCCTGGGGGCATCTAGAAAGCTCTGGGAGCTTTTAGAAGGGTTCTGGGGGGCTCTAGAAGGGTCTGGGGGCTTGTAGAAGGGTCCTGGGTGCCGCTAGAAGGGTCCGGGGGCTTTTAAAAGGGTCCTGGGGGGCTCAAGAAGGGTCGGAGGGCTTATAGAAGGGTCCTGGGGTGCTCTAGAAGGGTCTGGGGGCTTTTAGAAGGGTCCTGGGGGGCTCTAGAAGGGTCTGGGAGCTTTTAGATGGGTCCTGGGAGGCTCTAGAAGGGTCTGGGGGCTTTTAGAACTGTCCTGGGATGCTCTAGAAGGGTCTGGGGCTTTTAGAACTGTCCTGGGATGCTCTAGAAGGTTCTGGGGGCTTTCAGAAGGGTCCAGGGTTCCTCTAGAAGGGTCTGGAGGCTTTTAGAGGGGTCCGGCGGTGCTCTAGAATGGTCTGGGGGCTTTTAGAAAGGTCCTGGGGTGTCCTAGAAGGGACGGGGTGCCTTAAGAGGGGCCCTGGGGGGCTCTAGAAGGGTCTGGGGGCTTTTAGAAGGGTGCTGGAGTGCTCTAGAAGGGTCTGGGGGCTTTTAGAATGCTCCTGGTGATCTCTAGAAGTGTCTGGGGTCTTTTAGAATGATCCGGGGAGTGTCTAGATGTGTCTGCGGCCTTTCAGAAGGGTCCTGGGGGGCTCTAGAAGGGTCTGGGGGCTTTTAGAAGGGTCCTGGGGGGGTCTAGAAGGGTCTGGGGGCTTTTAGAATGGTCCTGGGAGGCTCTAGAAGGGTCTGGGTGTTTATAGAAGGGTCCTGGGGCCCTCTAGAAGGGTCTGAGTGCTTTTAGAAGGGTCATGGGGGTCTCTAGAAGGGTCTGGGCGCTTTTAGAATGATCCGGGGAGGGTCTAGAAGGTTCTGGGGGCTTTTAGAAGGGTCCTGGGGGGCTCTAGAGGGGTCTGGGGGCTTTTAGAAGCGTCCTGGGTGGCTCTAGAAGGGTCTGAGGGCTTTTAGAATGATCCGGGGAGGGTCTAGAAGAGTCTGGGGGCCTTTAGAATGGTCCTGGGGCTCTCTAGAAGGGTCTGGGTGCTTTTAGAAGGGTCCTGGGAGGCTCTAGAAGGGTTTGGGTGCTTTTAGAATGGTCCTGGGGGGCTCTAGAAGGGTCTGGTGGCTTTTAGAAGGGTCCTGGGTGGATCTAGAAGGTTCTGGAGGCTTTCAGAATGGTCATGGGGGTCTCTAGAATGGTCTGGGGGCTTTTAGAAGTGTCCTGGGGAGCCCTAGAAGGGTCTGGGTTCTTTTAGAAGGGTCCTGGAATGCTCTAGATGGTTCTTGGGGCTTTCAGAAGGGTCCTGGGGGCCTCTATAAGGGTCTGGGTGCTTTTAGAAGGGTCCTGGGGGGCTCTAGAAGGGTCTTGGGGCTTTTAGAAGGGTCCTGGGGTGCTCTAGAAGGGTCTGGGGACTTTTAGAAGGGTCCTGGGGTGCTCTAGAATGGACGGGGTGCCTTAAGAGGGCCCTGTGGACTTCTAGATTGGTCTGGGGGCTTTTAGAAGGGTCCTGGGGGGCTCTAGAAGGGTCTGTAGGCTTTTAGAAGGGTCCTGGGGGGCTCTAGAAGTGTCTGGGGGCTTTTAGAAGGGTCCTGGTGTCCTCTAGAAGGGTCTGAGGGCTTTAGAATGGTCCTGGGAGGCTCTAGAATGGTCTGGGGTTTTTTAGAAGGATCCGGGGAGGGTCTAGAAGGGTCTGGGGGCTTTTAGAAGGGTCCTGGGGGCCTCTAGAAGGGTCTGGGGGCATTTAGATGGGTCATAGGGGGCTCTAGAAGGGTCAGGGGGCTTTTAGAAGGGTCCTGGGGGGCTCTAGAAGTTTCTGGGGGCTTTTAGAATGATCCGGGGACGGTCTAGAAGGGTCTGGGTGCTTTTTGAAGGATCCTAGGGGGCTCTAGAAGGGTCTGAGGGCGTTTAGAAGGATCCGGGGAGTGTCTAGAAGGGTCTGGGGGCATTTAGAAGGGTCCTGGGGGTCTCTAGAAGGGTCTGGTGGCTTTTAGACAGGTCCTGGGAGGCTCTAGAAGGGTCTGGGTGCTTTTATAAGGGACCGGGGAGCCTCTAGAAGGGTCTGGGTGCTTTTAGAAAGGTCCTGGGGGGCTCTAGAAGGGTCTAGATGCTTTTAGACGAGTCCTGGGGGCCTCTAGAAGGGTCTGGGTGCTTTTAGAAGGGTCCTGGGTGGATCTAGATTGGTCTGGGGGCTTGTAGAAGGGTCCTGGGGGGCTCTAGAAGGGTCTGGGGGCATTTAGAAGGGTCCTGGGGGGGCTCTAGAAGGGTCTGGTGGCTTTTAGAAGGGTCCTGGGGGCCTCTAGAAGGGTCTGGGGGCTTTTAGAAGGGTCCTTGGGGGCTCTAGAAGGGTCTGGGTGCTTGTAGAAAGGTCCTGGTAGGCTCTAGAAGGGTCTGGGGGCTTTTAGAAGGGTCCTGGGAGGCTCTAGAAGGGTCTAGGTGCTTTTAGAAGGGTCCTGGGAGGCTCTAGAAGGGTCTGGGGGCTTTTAGAAGGGTCCTGGGTGGCTCTAGAATGGTCTGGGGGCTTTTAGAAGGGTCCTGGGAGGATCTAGAAGAGTCTGGGGGCTTTTAGAAGGATCCTGGGAGGCTCTAGAAGGGTCTGGGGGCTTTTAGAAGGGTCCTAGGGGCCTCTAGAAGGGTCTGGGGGCTTTTAGATGGGTCCTAGGGGGCTCTAGAAGGTTCTGGGGGCTTTTAGAATGATCCTGGGGGGCTCTAGAAGGGTCTGGGGGCTTTTAGAATGATCCGGGGACGGTCTAGAAAGGTCTGGGTGCTTTTTGAAGGATCCTAGGGGGCTCTAGAATGGTCTGGGGGCTTTTAGAAGGATCCGGGGAGGGTCTAGAAGGGTCTGGGGGCTTTTAGAAGGGTCCTGGGGTTCTCTAGAAGGGTCTGGTTGCTTTTAGAAGGGTACTGGGAGGCTCTAGAAGGGTCTGGGTGCTTTTATAAGGGTCCGGGGAGCCTCTAGAAGGGTCTGGGTGACTTTAGAAAGGTCCTGGGGGGCTCTAGAAGGGTCTGGGGGCTTTTAGAAGGGTCCGGGTGGGCTCTAGAAGGGTCTGGGGAATTTTAGAAGGGTCCTCGGATTCTCTAGAAGGGTCTGGGGGCTTTTAGAAGGGTCCTGGAGGGCTCTAGAAGGTTCTGGGGGCTTTCAGAAGGGTCCTGGGGGTCTCTAGAAGGGTCTGGGGGCTTTTAGAAGGGTCCTGGGGGGCTCTAGAAGGGTCTGGGTGCCTTTAGAAGGGTCCTGGGTGACTCTAGAATGTTCTGCTGGCTTTCAGAAGGGTCCTGGGGTCCTCTAGAAGGGTCTGGGGGCTTTTAGAAGGGTCCTGGGTGGCTCTAGAAGGGTCTGGGGGCTTTTAGAATGATCCGGGGACGGTCTAGAAAGGTCTGGGCGCTTTTTGAAGGATCCTAGGGGGCTCTAGAATTGTCTGGGGGCTTTTAGAAGGATCCGAGGAGGGTCTAGATGGGTCTGGGGGCTTTTAGAAGGGTCCTGGAGTTCTCTAGAAGGGTCTGGTTGCTTTTAGAAGGGTACTGGGAGGCTCTAGAAGGGTCGGGGTGCTTTTATAAGGGTCCGGGGAGCATCTAGAAGGGTCTGGGTGATTTTAGAAAGGTCCTGGGGGGCTCTAGAAGGGTCTAGAGGCTTTTAGACGGGTCCTGGGGGCCTCTAGAAGGGTCTGGTTGCTTTCAGAAGGGTCTGGGTGGTTCTAGAAGGGTCTGGGGGCTTGTAGAAGTGTCCTGGGGGGCTCTAGAAGGGTCTGGGGGGTTTTAGAAGGGTCCTGGGGGCATCTAGAAGGGTCTGGGAGCTTTTAGAATGGTCCTGGGGGGCTCTAGAAGGGTCTGGGGGCTTTTAGAAGGGTCTTGGGGTGCTCTAGAAGGATCTGGGGGCTTTTAGATGGGTCCTGGGGTGCTCTAGAAGGGTCTGGGGGCATTTAGAAGGGTCCTGAGGGGCTCTAGAAGGGTCTGGGGGCTTTTAGAATGATCCAGGGACGGTCTAGAAGGGTCTTTATGCTTTTTGAAGGATCCTAGGCGGCTCTAGAAGGGTCTGGGGTCTTTTAGAAGGGTCCTGGGGGGCTCTAGAAGGGTCTGGGGGCTTTTAGAAGGGTCCTGGGATGATCTAGAAGGGTCTGGGGGCTTTTAGAAGGGTCCTGGGGGGCTCTAGAATGGTCTAGAGGCTTTTATAAGGGTCCTGGGGGCCTCTAGAAGGGTCTGGGGGCTTTTACAAGGGTCCGGGGGGGCTCTAGAAGGGTCTGGGGACTTTTAGAATGGTCCTGGTGGCACCTAGACAGGTCTGGGGGCTATTAGAAGGGTCCTGGGGGGCTCTAGAAGGGTCTGGGTGCTTGTAGAAGGGTCCTGGGGGGGTCTAGAACGGTCTGGGTGCTTTCAGAAGGGTCCTGGGGATCTCTAGAAGGGTCTGGGTGCTTTTAGATGGGTCCTGGGGGGCTCTAGAAGGGTCAGGGGGCTTTTAGAATGATCCTTGGCGGCTCTAGAAGGGTCTGGGGGCTTTTAGAATGATCCAGGGACGGTCTAGAAGGGTCTGGGTGCTTTTGAAGGATCCTAGAGGGCTCTAGAAGGGTCTGGGGTCTTTTAGAATGATCCGGGGAGGGTCTAGAAGGGTCTGGGTGCTTTTAGAAGGGTCCTGGGGGTCTCTAGAAGGGTCTGGGGGCTTTTAGAAGGGTCCTGGGAGGCTCTGGAAGGGTCTGGGTGCTTTTATAAGGGTCCGGGGAGCCTCTAGAAGGGTCTGGGTGCTTTTGGAAAGGTCCTGGAGTGCTCTAGAAGGGTCTAGATGCTTTTAGACGGGTCCTGGTGTGCTCTAGAAGGGACGGGGGGGCTTAAGAAGGGCCCTGGGGCCTCTAGAAGTGTCTGGGGGCTTTTAGAAGGGTCCTGGGGGGCTCTAGAAGGGTTTGGAAGTTTTTAGAAGCGTCCTGGGGGCTCTAGAAGGGTCTGGGGGCTTTTAGAAGGGTCCTGGGGGGCTCTAGAAGGGTCTGGGGTCTTTTATACTGTCCTGGGGGTCTGTAGAAGGGTCTGGGTGCTTTTAGAAGGGTCCTGTGGGGCTCTAGAAGGATCTGGGGGCTTTCAGAAGGGTCGTGGGTGCCTCTAGAAGGGTCTAGGGTCTTTTAGAAGGGTCCGGGGGAGCTCTAGAAGGGTCTGGGGGCTTTTAGAAGGGTCCTGGGGTGCTCTAGAAGGTACGGGGGTGCTTAAGAGGGGCCCTGGGGCCTCTAAAAGGGTCTGGTGTCTTTTAGAAGGGTCCTGGGGGGCTGTATAAGGGTCTGGAGGATTTTAAATGGGTCCGGGGGGGCTCTAGAAGGGTCTGGGTGCTTTTAGAAGGGTCCTGGGTTGCTCTAGAAGAGTCTGGGGGCTTTTATAGGGTCCTGGGGGTCTGTAGAAGGGTCTGGGGTCTTTCAGAAGGGTCCTGGGGGACACTAGAAGGGTCTGGGGGATTTTAGAAGGGTACAGGGGGGCTCTAAAAGGGTCTGGGTGCTTTTAGAATGGTCCTGGGGGCCTCTAGAAGGGTCTGGGGGCTTTTAGAAGGGTCCTGGGGTTCTCTAGAAGGGTCTGGTTGCTTTTAGAAGGGTACTGGGAGGCTCTAGAAGGGTCTGGGTGCTTTTATAAGGGTCCGGGGAGCCTCTAGAAGGGTCTGGGTGACTTTAGAAAGGTCCTGGGGGGCTCTAGAAGGGTCTGGGGGCTTTTAGAAGGGTCCGGGTGGGCTCTAGAAGGGTCTGGGGAATTTTAGAAGGGTCCTCGGATTCTCTAGAAGGGTCTGGGGGCTTTTAGAAGGGTCCTGGAGGGCTCTAGAAGGTTCTGGGGGCTTTCAGAAGGGTCCTGGGGGTCTCTAGAAGGGTCTGGGGGCTTTTAGAAGGGTCCTGGGGGGCTCTAGAAGGGTCTGGGTGCCTTTAGAAGGGTCCTGGGTGACTCTAGAATGTTCTGCTGGCTTTCAGAAGGGTCCTGGGGTCCTCTAGAAGGGTCTGGGGGCTTTTAGAAGGGTCCTGGGTGGCTCTAGAAGGGTCTGGGGGCTTTTAGAATGATCCGGGGACGGTCTAGAAAGGTCTGGGCGCTTTTTGAAGGATCCTAGGGGGCTCTAGAATTGTCTGGGGGCTTTTAGAAGGATCCGAGGAGGGTCTAGATGGGTCTGGGGGCTTTTAGAAGGGTCCTGGAGTTCTCTAGAAGGGTCTGGTTGCTTTTAGAAGGGTACTGGGAGGCTCTAGAAGGGTCGGGGTGCTTTTATAAGGGTCCGGGGAGCATCTAGAAGGGTCTGGGTGATTTTAGAAAGGTCCTGGGGGGCTCTAGAAGGGTCTAGAGGCTTTTAGACGGGTCCTGGGGGCCTCTAGAAGGGTCTGGTTGCTTTCAGAAGGGTCTGGGTGGTTCTAGAAGGGTCTGGGGGCTTGTAGAAGTGTCCTGGGGGGCTCTAGAAGGGTCTGGGGGGTTTTAGAAGGGTCCTGGGGGCATCTAGAAGGGTCTGGGAGCTTTTAGAATGGTCCTGGGGGGCTCTAGAAGGGTCTGGGGGCTTTTAGAAGGGTCTTGGGGTGCTCTAGAAGGATCTGGGGGCTTTTAGATGGGTCCTGGGGTGCTCTAGAAGGGTCTGGGGGCATTTAGAAGGGTCCTGAGGGGCTCTAGAAGGGTCTGGGGGCTTTTAGAATGATCCAGGGACGGTCTAGAAGGGTCTTTATGCTTTTTGAAGGATCCTAGGCGGCTCTAGAAGGGTCTGGGGTCTTTTAGAAGGGTCCTGGGGGGCTCTAGAAGGGTCTGGGGGCTTTTAGAAGGGTCCTGGGATGATCTAGAAGGGTCTGGGGGCTTTTAGATGGGTCCTGGGGGGGCTCTAGAATGGTCTAGAGGCTTTTATAAGGGTCCTGGGGGCCTCTAGAAGGGTCTGGGGGCTTTTACAAGGGTCCGGGGGGGCTCTAGAAGGGTCTGGGGACTTTTAGAAGGGTCCTGGTGGCACCTAGACAGGTCTGGGGGCTATTAGAAGGGTCCTGGGGGGCTCTAGAAGGGTCTGGGTGCTTGTAGAAGGGTCCTGGGGGGGTCTAGAACGGTCTGGGTGCTTTCAGAAGGGTCCTGGGGATCTCTAGAAGGGTCTGGGTGCTTTTAGATGGGTCCTGGGGGGCTCTAGAAGGGTCAGGGGGCTTTTAGAATGATCCTTGGCGGCTCTAGAAGGGTCTGGGGGCTTTTAGAATGATCCAGGGACGGTCTAGAAGGGTCTGGGTGCTTTTGAAGGATCCTAGAGGGCTCTAGAAGGGTCTGGGGTCTTTTAGAATGATCCGGGGAGGGTCTAGAAGGGTCTGGGTGCTTTTAGAAGGGTCCTGGGGGTCTCTAGAAGGGTCTGGGGGCTTTTAGAAGGGTCCTGGGAGGCTCTGGAAGGGTCTGGGTGCTTTTATAAGGGTCCGGGGAGCCTCTAGAAGGGTCTGGGTGCTTTTGGAAAGGTCCTGGAGTGCTCTAGAAGGGTCTAGATGCTTTTAGACGGGTCCTGGTGTGCTCTAGAAGGGACGGGGGGGCTTAAGAAGGGCCCTGGGGCCTCTAGAAGTGTCTGGGGGCTTTTAGAAGGGTCCTGGGGGGCTCTAGAAGGGTTTGGAAGTTTTTAGAAGCGTCCTGGGGGCTCTAGAAGGGTCTGGGGGCTTTTAGAAGGGTCCTGGGGGGCTCTAGAAGGGTCTGGGGTCTTTTATACTGTCCTGGGGGTCTGTAGAAGGGTCTGGGTGCTTTTAGAAGGGTCCTGTGGGGCTCTAGAAGGATCTGGGGGCTTTCAGAAGGGTCGTGGGTGCCTCTAGAAGGGTCTAGGGTCTTTTAGAAGGGTCCGGGGGAGCTCTAGAAGGGTCTGGGGGCTTTTAGAAGGGTCCTGGGGTGCTCTAGAAGGTACGGGGGTGCTTAAGAGGGGCCCTGGGGCCTCTAAAAGGGTCTGGTGTCTTTTAGAAGGGTCCTGGGGGGCTGTATAAGGGTCTGGAGGATTTTAAATGGGTCCGGGGGGGCTCTAGAAGGGTCTGGGTGCTTTTAGAAGGGTCCTGGGTTGCTCTAGAAGAGTCTGGGGGCTTTTATAGGGTCCTGGGGGTCTGTAGAAGGGTCTGGGGTCTTTCAGAAGGGTCCTGGGGGACACTAGAAGGGTCTGGGGGATTTTAGAAGGGTACAGGGGGGCTCTAAAAGGGTCTGGGTGCTTTTAGAATGGTCCTGGGGGCCTCTAGAAGGGTCTGGGGGCTTTTAGAAGGGTCCTGGGATGCTCTAGAAGGGTCTGGGGGCTTTTAGAAGAATCCGGGGAGGGTCTAGATTAGTCTGGGGGCTTTTAGACGGGTCCTTGGGTGCTCTAGAAGGGTCTGGGTTCTTTTAGAAAGGTCCTGGGGTGCTCTAGAAGGGTCTGGGTGCTTTTAGAAGGATCCGGGGAGGGTCTAGAATGGTCTGGGGGCTTTTAGAATGGTCCTGGGGGGCTCTAGAAGTGTCTGGGTGCTTTTAGAAGGGTCCTGTGGGGCTCTAGAAGGGTCTGGGGGCTTTTAGAATTGTCCTGGGGGTCTCTAGAAGGGTCTGTAGGCTTTTATAGGGTCCTCGGGGTCTGTAGAAGTGTCTGGGTGCTTTTAGAAGGGTCCTGTGGGGCTCTAGAAGGTTCTGGGGGCTTTTAGAATTGTCCTGGGGGTCTCTAGAAGGGTCTGTAGGCTTTTATAGGGTCCTCGGGGTCTGTAGAAGTGTCTGGGTGCTTTTAGAAGGGTCCTGTGGGGCTCTAGAAGGTTCTGGGGGCTTTCAGAAGGGTCCTGGGGGCCTCTAGAAGGGTCTAGGGGCTTTTAGAAGGGTCCGGGGGGGCTCTAGAAGGGTCTGGGGGCTTTTAGAAGGGTCCTGGGGTGATCTGGAAGGGTCTGGGTTCTTTTAGAAGGGTCCTGGGATGCTCTAGAAGGTTCTTGGGGCTTTCAGAAGGGTCCTGGAGGCCTCTATAAGGGTCTGGGTGCTTTTATAAGGGTCCTGGGGGCCTCTAGAAGGGTCTGGGGGCTTTTACAAGGGTCCGGGGGGGCTCTAGAAGGGTCTGGGGACTTTTAGAAGGGTCCTGGTGGCACCTAGACAGGTCTGGGGGCTATTAGAAGGGTCCTGGGGGGCTCTAGAAGGGTCTGGGTGCTTGTAGAAGGGTCCTGGGGGGGTCTAGAACGGTCTGGGTGCTTTCAGAAGGGTCCTGGGGATCTCTAGAAGGGTCTGGGTGCTTTTAGATGGGTCCTGGGGGGCTCTAGAAGGGTCAGGGGGCTTTTAGAAGGGTCCGGGGGGGCTCTAGAAGGGTCTGGGGGCTTTTAGAAGGGTCCTGGGGTGATCTGGAAGGGTCTGGGGACTTTTAGAAGGGTCCTGGGCTGCTCTAGAAGGGACGGGGTGCCTTAAGAGGGGCCCTGGGGGGCTCTAGAATGGTCTGGGGTCTTTTAGAAGGGTCCTGGGGTGCTATAGAAGGGTCTGGGGCCTTTTAGAATGGTCCTGGGGATCTCTAGAAGTGTCTGGGGGCTTTTAGAATTATCCGGAGAGGGTCTAGAAGTTTCTGCGGCCTTTTAGAAGGGTCCTGGGGGGCTCTAGAAGGGTCTGGGGGCTTTTAGAAGGGTCTTGGCGTGCTTTAAAATGGTCTGGGGGCCTTAAGATGGGCCCTGGGTACATCTAGAAGGGTCTCGGGGCTTTTAGAAGGGTCCTGGGGGGCTCTAGAAGGGTGTGGGGGCTTTTAGAAGGGTCCTGGGGGGCTCTAGAAGGGTCTGGGGGCTTTTAGAAGGGTCCTGGGAGGATCTAGAAGGGTATGGGGGCTTTTAGAAGGATCCGGGGATGGTCTAGAAGGGTCTGGGGGCTTTTAGAAGGGTCTTGGGAGGCTCTAGAAGGGTCTGGGGCCTTTTCAAAGGAACCTGAACGTCTCCAGAAGGGTCTGGGGGCTTTTGTAAGGGTCCTTGGGGGCTCTAGAATGGTCTGGGTCCTTTGTACTTAGCTGGCAGGGGAGACACCCTGATCAAGCAGGTGCTTTTCCCAGGCCAGGCTCATCCTTTGCACTCCGGGTGTGCTGAGCCCTGCGAATTCCCCAAATGTGCAAAATTAAAATTTTTGCTCTAGAAGCACCCAGACCCTTCTAGAGCCCCCCAGGAACCTTCTAAAAGCACCCAGACACTTTTAGAGCCCCCAGTGTGCTTCTCAAAGCCCCCGGACTTTCTAGAGCCCCCCAAAACCTTATAAAGGCCCCCAAAATCTTATAAAGCCCCCCAGGCCCTACTAAACCCCCTTAGGACCCTTCTACAATACCCTAGACCCTTCTAGAGCCACCGAGGACCCTTCTAAAAGACCCCAAACCCTTCCGGAGCCCCTTAGGAACCTTTTTAGAGACCCTAGAGCCTCCTAGATCCTTCAAGGACTCTTCTAAAAGCCCCCAGATACTTCTAGGGGTTAGAGGCAGGGTTAGGGTTAGGGTTAGGGTTAGGGTTAGGGTTAGGGTTAGGGTTAGGGTTAGGGTTAGGGTTAGGGTTAGGGTTAGGGTTAGGGTTAGGGTTAGGGTTAGAGTTAGGGTTAGGGTTAGGATTAGGGTTAGGGTTAGGGTTAGAGTTAGGGTTAGGGTTAGGGTTAGGGTTAGGGTTAGGGTTAGGGTTAGGGTTAGGGTTAGGGTTAGAGTTAGGGTTAGGGTTAGGGTTAGGGTTTGGGTTTGTGTTAGAGTTAGGGTTAGAGTAAGAGTTAGGGTTAGGGATAGGGTTAGGAACCTTTTTTAGCCCTACAGGACCCATCTAAAAGCACTCAGACCATTCAACATCCCCTCAGGACCCTCCTAACTGTCCCCAGATCCTTCTAGAGCCCACCAGGACCCTTCTAAAAGACCCAGACCCCTCTAGAGCCCCAAAAGACCATTCTAAAAGCCCCCAGACCCTTCTAGAGCCCCCCAGGACCCTTCTAATAGCCCCCAGAGCCTTCTAGATGCCCCAGGACGCTTCTAAAAGCCCTAACACCCTTCTAGAGCCCCCCAGGACCCTTCTAAAAGCCTCCAGACACTTCTAGAGCTCCCCAGGACCCTTCTAAAATCCCCCAGACCCTTCTAGAGGCCCCCAGGGCCACTCTAATGGTCCCCAGACCCTTCTAGAGCCCCCCAGGACCCATCTAAAAGCACCCAGACCCTTCTACATCCCCACAGAACCCTTCTAAAAGCCCCCAGACCCTTCTAGAGCCTCCCAGGACCATTTTAAAAGCCCCCAGACAATTCTAGAGCTCCCCAGGACCCTTCTAAAATCCTCCAGACCCTTCTAGAGGACCCCAGTGCCCCTCTAATGTTCCCCAGACCCTTCTAGAGCCCCCAAGGACCCTTCTAAAAGCCCCCAGAGCCTTCTAGACCCTCCCTGGATCCTTCTAATAGCACCCAGACCCTTCTATAGCCCCCCAGGACCCTTCTACAAGACCTCCGAACCCTTCTAGAGCCTCTACGGACCCTTCTAAAAGCCCCCGGACCCTTCTAGAGCCCCCCAGGACCCATCTAAAAGCCCCCAGACCCCTCTACAGCCACACAGGACCCTTCTGAAAGCACCCAGACCCTTCTAGAGCCACCCAGGACCCTTCTAAAAGAACCCAGACCCTTCTACACCCTCCCCGGATCATTCTAAAAGCACCCAGACCCTTCTACAGCCTCCCAGGACCCTTCTAAAATCCTTCAGACCCATCTAGAAGCCCCCAGGACCCTTCTGAAAGCCCCCAGAGCCTTGTAGATGCCCCCAGGACCCTTCTAAAAGCAACCACACCCTTCTAGAGGCCCCCCAGGACGCTTCTAAAAGCCCCCAGACCATTCTAGAGCCACCCAGAACCCTTCTAAAAGCTCCCAGACCCTTCTAGAGGCCCCCAAGATCCTTCTAAAAGCCCCCAGACCCTTCTAGAGCCCCCCGGGACCCTTCTAAACGCCCCCAGACCATTCTAGAGCCACCCAGGACATTTCTAAAAGCACCCAGACCCTTCTAGACCCTCCCCGAATCCTTCTAAAACACCCAGACCCTTCTAGAGCCTCCCAGGACCCTTCTAATATCCCGCAGACATTTCTAGAGGCCCCCAGGACCCTTCTAAGAGCACCCAGACCATTCTAGATCCCCCCAGGACCCTTCTAAAAGCCCCCAGACCCTTCTAGATTCTCCCAGGACCCTTCTAAAAGCCCCCAGACACTTCTAGAGCTACCCAGGACCCTTCTAAAATACCCCAGACCCTTCTAGAGGCCACCAGGGCTTCTCTAATGGTCCCCAGACCCTTCTAGAGCCCCCAAGAACCCTTCTAAAAGGCCCCAGAGCCTTCTAGACCCTCCCCGGATCCTTCTAATAGACCCCAGACCCTTCTAGAGCCACGCAGGACCCTTCTAAAAGCACCCAGACCTTTCTAGAGGCCCCCTGGACCCTTCAAAAAGCCCCCAGACCCTTCTAGAGCCTCCCAGGGCCATTCTAAAAGCAACCAGACCCTTCTAGATCCTCCCAGGACCCTTCTAAAAGCACCCAGACCCTTCTAGAGCCCACCAGGACCTTTCTAAATGCCCCCAGACCCTTCTAGAGCCCCACCCAAGGCCCCTCTAATGATACTCAGACCCTTCTAGAGCCCTCCAGGACCTTCTAAAAGCCTCCAGACCCTTTCTAGAGACCCGCAGGACCCTTCTAAAAGCACCCAGACCCTTCTAGAGCCCGCCCAGGACACTTCTAAAAGCACCCAGACCCTTCTAGAGCCCCCTAGGACCCTTCTCAAAGACCACAGACCCTTCTAGATTCCTCCAGGACCCTTCTAAAAGCACCCAGACCCTTCTAGAGACCCGCAGGACCCTTCTAAAAGCCCCCAGACCCTTCTAGAGCTCCACAGGACCCTTCTAAAATCCCCCAGACCCTTCTAGAGGCCGCCAGGGCTCCTCTAATGGTCCCCAGACCCTTCTAGAGCCCCAAGGACCCTTCTAAAAGCCCCCAGAGCCTTCTAGACCCTCCCCGGATCCTTCTAATAGCACCCAGACCCTTCTAGAGCCCCCCAGGACCCTTCTAAAAGGCCCCAGACCCTTCTAGAGCCTCCACGGACACTTCTGAAAGCAACCAGACCCTTCTAGAGCCTCCCAGGACCCTTTTAAAATCCCTCAGACACTTCTAGAGGCCCCCAGGACCCTTCTAAAATACCCCAGAGCCTTCAAGATGCCCCAGGACCCTTCTAAAAGACCTCACACCCTTCTAGAGCCCCCCAGGAACTATCTAAAAGCCCCCAGACCCTTCTAGAGACACGCAGGACCCTTCTAATAGCACTCAGACCCTTCTAGAGTCTACCAGGACCCTTCTAAAAGCACCCAGACCTTTCTAGAGCTCCCCAGGACCATTCTAAACTCCCCCAGACCCTTCCAGAGCCCCCCAGGACGCTTCTAAATGCCCCCAGACCCATCTAGAGCACCCCAGGACTCTTCTAAAAGCCTCCAGTCCCTTCTAGAGGCCCCCAGGACCCTTCTGAATGCCCCCAGACCCTTCTAGAGCCCCCCAGGACTCTTCTAAAGGACCCCAGACCATTCCAGAGGCCCTCAGGACCCTTCTGAAAGCGCCCAGACCCTTCTAGAGCAACCCACAACCCTTCTAAATGCACCCAGACACTTCTAGCTCCACCCAGGACCCTTCTAAAAGCCCCCAGACCCTTCTAGCGCTCCCCAGGACCCTTATAAAAGTCCCCAGACACTTCTAGACCCCCCAGGACCCTTCTAAAAGCACCCAGACCCTTCTAGAGCCCCCCAGGACACTTCTAACAGCCCCCAGACCATTCTAGACCCACCCCGAATCCTTCTAAAAGCGCCCAGACCATTCTAGAACCTCCCAGGACCCTTCTAAAAGGCCACAGACACTTCTAGAGGACCCCAGGACCCTTCTAAAAGCCCCCAGAGCCTTCTAGCTGCCCCCAGGACCCTTCTAAAAGCACTCACACCCTACTAGAGCCACCCAGGACCCTTCTATAAGGCCCCAGACCCTTCTAGAGCCCCCCAGGACCCTTCTAAAAGCCCCCAGACCCTTCTAGAGACCCGCAGGACCCTTTTAAATGCACCCACACCCTTCTAGAGTCTACCAGGACCCTTCAAAAAGCCCCCAGACCCTTCTAGAGCTGCCCAGGACCTTTCTAAACTCCCCGAGACCCTTCTAGAGGACCCCAGGGCTCCTCTAATTGTCCCCAGACCATTCTATATTCCCCCAGGACCCTTCTAAAAGACTCCAGACCCTTCTAGAGCTCCCCAGGACCCTTCTAAAATCCCCCAGACCCTTCTAGAGGCCGCCAGGGCTCCTCTAATGGTCCCCAGACCCTTCTAGAGCCCCAAGGACCCTTCTAAAAGCCCCCAGAGCCTTCTAGACCCTCCCAGGATCCTTCTAATAGCACCCAGAACCTTCTAGAGCCCCCCAGGACCCTTCTAAAAGCCCCCAGACCCTTCTAGAGACACGCAGGACCCTTCTAAAAGACCCCAGACCATTCTAGAGCCTTCCAGGACCATTCTAAAAGCCCCCAGACAATTCTAGAGCTCCCCAGGACCCATCTAAAATCTCCCAGACCCTTCTAGAGGACCCCAGTGCCCCTCTAATGGTCCCCAGACCCTTCTATAGCCCCCAAGGACCCTTCTAAAAGCTCCCAGACCCTTCTAGACCCTCCCAGGATCCTTCTAATAGCCCCCAGACCCTTCTATAGCCCCCCAGGACCCTTCTAAAAGCTCCCAGACCCTTCTAGAGCCTCCACGGACCCTTCTGAAAGCCGCCGGACCCTTCCAGAGCCCCCCAGGACCCATCTAAAGCCCCCAGACCCTTCTACTGCCCCACAGGACCATTCTAAAAGCTCCCAGACCCTTCTAGAGCCACCCAGGACCCTTCTAAAAGCACCTAGACCCTTCTAGAGGCCCCCAGGACCCATCTAAAAGCACGCAGACCTTTCTAGAGGCCCCCTAGACCCTTCAAAAAGCCCCCAGACCCTTCTAGAGCCGCCCAGGACCCTTCTAAAAGCTCCCAGACCCTTCTAGAGACCCGCAGGACCCATCTAAATGCCCCCAGACCCTTCTAGAGTTTCCCAGGACCCTTCTAAAAGCCCCCAGACCCTTCTAGAGCTCCCCAGGACCCTTCTAAAATACCCCAGACCCTTCTAGAGGCCTCCAGGTCCCCTCTAGTGGTCCCCAGACCCTTCTAGAGCCCCCAAGGACCATTCTAAAAGCCCCCAGACCCTTCTAGAGGCCCCTAGGGCCCCTCTAATGGTCCCCAGACCCTTCTAGAGCCCCAAGGACCCTTCTAAAAGCCCCCAGACCCTTCTAGAGACCCGCAGGACCCTTCTAAATGCCCCCAGACCTTTCTAGAGGCCCCCAGGATCCTTCTAAAATCCCCCAGACCCTTCTAGAGCCCCCCAGGACACTTCTAAATGCCCCCAGACCCTTCTAGAGCCCCCCAGGACCCTTCTAAAAGCCCCCAGACCCTTCTAGAGCTCCCCAGGACCCGTCTAAAATACCCAAGACCCTTCTAGAGGTCCCCAGGGCCCCTCTAGTGGTCCCCAGACCCTTCTAGAGCCCCCAAGGTCCCTTCTAAAAGCCCCCAGACCCTTCTAGAGACCTGCAGGACCCTTCTAAAAGACACCAGACCCTTGTAGACGATCCCTGGATGCTTCTAATAGCCCCCAGACCCTTCTAGAGCCCCCCAGGACCCTTCTAAAAGTCCCCAGAGACTTCTAGACCCTCCCTGGATCCTTCTAAAAGCACCCATACACTTCTAGAGCCTCCCAGGACCCTTATAAAATCCCTCAGACCATTCTAGAGCCACCCAGGACCCTTCTAAAAGCTCCCAGACCCTTCTAGAGACCCGCAGGACCCATCTAAATGCCCCCAGACCCTTCTAGAGTTTCCCAGGACCCTTCTAAAAGCCCCCAGACCCTTCTAGAGCTCCCCAGGACCCTTCTAAAATACCCCAGACTCTTCTAGAGGCCTCCAGGGCCCCTCTAGTGGTCCCCAGACTCTTCTAGAGCCCCCAAGGACCATTCTAAAAGCCCCCAGACCCTTCTAGAGGCCCCTAGGGCCCCTCTAATGGTCCCCAGACCCTTCTAGAGCCCCAAGGACCCTTCTAAAAGCCCCCAGACCATTCTAGAGACCCGCAGGACCCTTCTAAATGCCCCCAGACCTTTCTAGAGGCCCCCAGGATCCTTCTAAAATCCCCCAGACCCTTCTAGAGCCCCCCAGGACACTTCTAAATGCCCCCAGACCCTTCTAGAGCCCCCCAGGACCATTCTAAAAGCCCTCAGACCCTTCTAGAGCCTCCCAGGACCCTTCTGAAAGCCCCCAGACCCTTCTAGATGCGCCCAGGACCCTTCTAAAAGACCCCAGACCATTCTAGAGCCCCCCAGGACTCTTCTAAAAGCCCCCAGACCCTTCTAGAGAAGTCCAGGGCCCTTCTAAAAGCACCCAGACCCTTCTAGAGCTCCCCAGGACCCTTTTAAAATCCCTCAGACCCTTCTAGAGCCCCCCAGGATCCTTCTAAAATGCCCCAGACCCTTCTAGAACCCCCCAGGACCATTCTAAAACCACCCAGACCGTTCTAGACCCTCCCCGGATTCTTCTAAAAGCACCCAGACCCTTCTAGAACCTCCCAGGACCCTTCTAAAATCCATCAGACCATTCTTGAGCCTCCCAGGACCCTTCTAAAAGCCTCCAGACCCTTCTACATGCCCCCAAGACCCTTCTGAAAGCCCCCAGACCCTTATAGAGCTCCCCAAGACCCTTCCAAATACACCCAGACACTTCTAGCGACCCCCAGTATCATTCTGAAAGCCCCAGACCCTTCTAGAGCTCCCCAGGACTCTTCTAAAAGGCCCCAGAGCCTTCTAGAGCCCCCCAGGAATCGTCTAAAAGACCCCAGACCCTTCTAGAGCTCCACAGGACCCTTCTAAAAGCCCCAGACCCTTCTAGACCCTAACCGGATCCTTCTAAAAGCACCCAGACCCTACTAGAGCCTCCCCGGACCCTTCTACAACTCCTCAGACACTTCTAGAGGCCCCCAGGACCCTTCTAAAAGCACCCAGAGATTTCTAGATGCACCCAGGACCATTCTAAAAGCTCTCACACCCTTCTAGAGCCCCCCAGGACCCTTCTAAAAGCCGCCAGACCCTTCTAGAGCCCCACAGGACCCTTCTAAAAGCCCTCAGACCCTTCTAGAGACACGCAGGACCTTCTAAATGCCCCCAGACCCTTCTAGAGTCTCCCAGCACCCTTCTAAAAGCACCCAGAGCCTTCTAGATCTCCCCAGGACCCTTCTAAAAGCCCCCAGACCCTTCTAGAGCATCCCAGGACCCTTATAAAAGCCCCCAGAGCCTTCTAGATGCCCCCAGGACCCTTCTGAAAGCCCCCACACCATTCTAGAGCCACACCGGAACCTTCTAAAAGCCTCCAGACCCTTCTAGAGCCCCCCAGGACCCTTCTAAAAGACCCCAGACCCTTCTAGAGGCCCCAGGACTCTTCTAAAAGCCGCCAGACCCTTCTAGAGGCCCCCAGGACTCTTCTAAAAGCCCCCAGACCCTTCTAGAGGCCCCCTGGACCCTTCTAAAAGCCTCCAGACATTTGTAGAGCCCCCCAGGACCCTACTAAATGCACCCAGACCAATCTAGACCCTCTCCGGATCCTTCTAAAAGCACCCTGACCCATCTGGATCCTCCCAGGACCCTTCTAAAAGACTCCAGAACCTTCTAGATGCGCCCAGGACCCTTCTAAAAGCTTCCAGACCCTTCTAGAGGCCCCCAGGACCCTTCTGAAAACCCCCAGACCCTTCTAGAGCCCACCAGGACCCTTCTAAATGCCCCCAGACCCTTCTAGAGCCGCCCAGGGCCCCTCTAAAAGCTTCCAGACCCTTCTAGAGGCCCCCAGGACCCTTCTGAATGCCCCCAGACCCTTCTACAGCCCCCCAGGACCCTTCTGAAAGCCCCCAGACCCTTCTAGAGCTACCCAGGACCCTTCTAAAATCCCCCAGACGCTTCTAGAGCCCCTTAGGACCCTTCTAAAAGCACCCAGACCCTTCTAGAGCCCCCTAGGCCCCTTCTAAAAGCACCCTGACCCTTCTAGAGCACCACAGGACCCTTCTAAAAGCCTCCAGTCCCTTCTAGACCCTCCCTGGATCATTCTAAAAGCACCCAGACCCTTCTAGAGCCTCCCAGGACCCTTCTAAAATCCCTCAGACAATTCTAGAGGCCCCCAGGACCCTTCTAAAAGCACCCAGAGCCTTCTAGATGCCCCCAGGAACCTTCTAAAAGCCCTCACACCCTTCTAGAGCCCAACAGGACTATCCTAAAACCCCCCCGACCCTTCTAGAGCCCCCCAGGACACTTCTAAAAGCACCCAGACCCTTCTAGAGACCCGCAGGACCCATCTGAAAGCCCCCAGACCCTTCTAGAGCCCCCCAGGACCCTTCTAAAAGACTCCAGACCCTTCTACAGCCCTCCAGGACCATTCTGAAAGCCCCCAGACCTTTCTAGAGCTGCCCAGAACCCTTCTAAAAGACCCCAGACCCTTCTAGAGCTCTCCAGGACCCTTCTAATATCCCCCAGACCCTTCTAGATGCCCCCAAGGCCCCTCTAATGATACTCAGACCCTTCTAGAGCCCCCAAGGACCCTTCTAACAGGACCCAGACCCTTCTAGAGACCCGCAGGACAATTCTAAAAGCCCCCAGACCCTTCTACAGCCTCCCGGGACCCTTCTAAAAGACCCCAGACCCTTCTAGAGCTCCCCAGGACCCTTCTAAAAGCACCCAGACCCTTCTAGAGCCCCCCAGGACCCTATAAAAGCCCCCAGACCCTTCTTGAGGCACCCAGGACCCTTCCAAAATACCCCAGACCCTTCTAGAGCCACAAAAGACCCTTCTCAAAGAACCCAGACCCTTTGAGAGCCCGCCAGGACACTTCTATAATCCCCCAGACCCTTCTAGAGGACCCCAAGGCCCATCTTAAGGACCCCCGTCTCTCTTAGAAGGGTCTCGGGGCTTTTAGAAGGGCCCTGGGGGGCTCTAGAATGGTCTGGGGTCTTTTAGAAGGGTCCTGGGGTTCTCTAGAAGGGTCTGGGGGCTTTTGAAAGTATCCTGGTGGCCTCTAGAATGGTGTGGGATATATCAGAGGGGTCCGGGTATTATCTAGAAGGGTCTGGGGGCTTTTAGAAGGGTCCTGGAAGGCTCTAGAAGGGTCTGGGGACTTTTAGAAGGGTCCGGGGGGCCTCTAGAAGGGTCTGGAGGCTTTTAGAACGGTCCTGCGAGGCTCTAGAAGGGTCCGGGGGCTTTTAGAGGGGTCCTGCGAGACTCTAGAAGGGTCTGGGGGCTTTTAGAATGATCCGGGGAGGGTCTAGAAGGGTCTGGGGGCCTTTAGAAGGGTCCTGGGGGTCTCTAGAAGGGTCTGAGGGCTTTTAGAATGATCCGGGGAGGGTCTAGAAGAGTCTGGGGGCCTTTAGAATGGTCCTGGGGCTCTCTAGAAGGGTCTGGGTGCTTTTAGAAGGGTCCTGGGAGGTTCTAGAAGGGTTTGGGGGCTTTTAGAATGGTCCTGGGTGGCTCTAGAAAGTTCTGGTTGCTTTTCGAACGGTCCTGGCTTATCTAGAAGGGTCTGGGGGCATTTAGAAGGGTCCTGGGTGTCTCTAGAAGGGTCTGGGTGCTTTTAGAATGGTCCTGGGTGGCTCTAGAAGGGTCTGGTGGCTTTTAGAAGGGTCCTGGGTGGATCTAGAAGGTTCTGGAGGCTTTCAGAAGGGTCATGGGTGTCTCTAGAATGGTCTGGGGGCTTTTAGAAGGGTCCTGGGGAGCCCTAGAAGGGTCTGGGTTCTTTTAGAAGGGTCCTGGGATGCTCTAGAAGGTTCTTGGGGCTTTCAGAAGGGTCCTGGGGGCCTCTATAAGGGTCTGGGTGCTTTTAGAAGGGTCCTGGGGGGCTCTAGAAGGGTCTTGGGGCTTTTAGAAGGGTCCTGGGGTGCTCTAGAAGGGTCTGGGGACTTTTAGAAGGGTCCTGGGGTGCTCTAGAATGGACGGGGTGCCTTAAGAGGGATCTGGGGACCTCTAGATTGGTCTGGGGGCTTTTAGAAGGGTCCTGGGGGGCTCTAGAAGGGTCTGTAGGCATTTAGAAGGGTCCTGGGGGGCTCTAGAAGTGTCTGGGGGCTTTTAGAAGGGTCCTGGTGTCCTCTAGAAGGGTCTGAGGGCTTTAGAATGGTCCCGGGAGTCTCTAGAATGGTCTGGGGTTTTTTAGAAGGATCCGGGGAGGGTCTAGAAGGGTCTGGGGGCTTTTAGAAGGGTCCTGGGGGCCTCTAGAAGGGTCTGGGGGCATTTAGATGGGTCATAGGGGGCTCTAGAAGGGTCAGGGGGCTTTTAGAAGGGTCCTGGGGGGCTCTAGAAGGGTCTGGGGGCTTTTAGAATGATCCGGGGACGGTTTAGAAGGGTCTGGATGCTTTTTGAAGGATCCTAGGGGGCTCTAGAAGGGTCTGAGGGCGTTTAGAAGGATCCGGGGAGTGTCTAGAAGGGTCTGGGGGCTTTTAGAAGGGTCCTGGGAGGCTCTAGAAGGGTCTGGGTGCTTTTATAAGGGACCGGGGAGCCTCTAGAAGGGTCTGGGTGCTTTTAGAAAGGTCCTGGGGGGCTCTAGAAGGGTCTAGATGCTTTTAGACGAGTCCTGGGGGCCTCTAGAAGGGTCTGGGTGCTTTTAGAAGGGTCCTGGGTGGATCTAGATTGGTCTGGGTGCTTGTAGAAGGGTCCTGGGGGGCTCTAGAAGGGTCTGGGGGCTTGTAGAATGGTCCTGGGGGGTCTCTAGAAGGGTGTGGTGGCTTTTAGAAGGGTCCTGGGGGGCTCTAGATGGGTCTGGGGGCTTTTAGAAGGGTCCTTGGGGGCTCTAGAAGGGTCTGGGTGCTTGTAGAAAGGTCCTGGTAGGCTCTAGAAGGGTCTGGGGGCTTTTAGAAGGGTCCTGGGGTGCTCTAGAATGGTCTGGGTGCTTTTAGAAGGGTCCTGGGAGGCTCTAGAAGGGTCTGGGTGCTTTTAGAAGGGTCCTGGGTGGCTCTAGAATGGTCTGGGGGCTTTTAGAAGGGTCCTGGGAGGCTCTAGAAGGGTCTGGGGGCTTTTAGAATGGTACTGGGATGCTCTAGAAGGGTCTTGGTGCTTTTAGAAGGGTCCTGGAGGGCTCTAGAAGGTTCTGGGTGCTTTCAGAAAGGTCCAGGGGGCCTCTAGAATGGTCTGGTTGCTTTTAGAATGGTCCGGGGGGGATCTAGAATGGTCTGGGGACTTTTAGAAGGGTCCTGGGGTGCTCTAGAAGGGACGGGGTGCCTTAAGAGGAGGCCTGGGGGGCTCTAGAAGTGTCTGGGGGCTTTTAGAAGGTCCTGGGGTGCTCTAGAAGGGTCTGGGGTCTTTTAGAAGGATCCGGGGAGTGTCTATATATGTCTGCGGCCTTTCAGAAGGGTCCTGGGGGGCTCTAGAAGGGTCTGGGGGCTTTTAGAAGGGTCCTGGGGGGGTCTAGAAGGGTCTGGGGGCTTTTAGAATGGTCCTGGGAGGCTCTAGAATGGTCTGGGTGCTTTTAGAAGGGTTCTGGGTGCCTCTTGAAGGGTCTGGGGGCATTTAGAAGGGTCCTGGGGGGCTCTAGAAGGGTCTAGGGGCTTTTAGAAGGGTACTGGGGGGCTCTAGAAGGGTCTGGGAGCTTTTAGAATGATCCTGGGGCGCTCTAGAAGGGTCTGGGGTCTTTTCGAAGGATCCGGGGAGGGTCTAGAAGGGTCTGGGGGCTTTTAGAAGTGTCCTAGGGGACTCTAGAAGGGTCTGGGGGCTTTTAGATGGGTCCTAGGGGGCTCTAGATGGGTCTGGGGGCTTTTGGAATGATCCTGGGGGGCTCTAGAAGGGTCTGGGGGCTTTTAGAATGATCCTGGGGGTCTCTAGAAGGGTCTGGGGGCTTTTAGAATGATCCGGGGACGGTCTAGAAAGGTCTGGGTGCTTTTTGAAGGATCCTAGGTGGCTCTAGAAGGGTCTGGGGGCTTTTAGAAGGATCCGGGGAGGGTCTAGAAGGGTCTGGGGGCTTTTAGAAGGGTCCTGGGGTTCTCTAGAAGGGTCTGGTTGCATTTAGAAGGTTACTGGGAGGCTCTAGAAGGGTCGGGGTGCTTTTATAAGGGTCCGGGGAGCCTCTAGAAAGGTCTGGGTGCTTTTAGAAAAGTCCTGGGGGGCTCTAGAAGGGTCTAGAGGCTTTTAGACGGGTCCTGGGGGCCTCTAGAAGGGTCTGGGTGCTTTTACAAGGGTTCTGGGGGGCTCTAGAAGGGTCTGGGGGCTTGTAGAAGGGTCCTGGGGGGCTCTAGAATCGTCTGGGGGCTTTTAGAAGGGTCCTGGGGGCATCTAGAAAGCTCTGGGAGCTTTTAGAAGGGTTCTGGGGGGCTCTAGAAGGGTCTGGGGGCTTTTAGAAGGGTCCTGGGTGGATCTAGAAGGGTCTGGGGGCTTTTAGAAGGGTCCTGGAGGTCTCTAGAAGGGTCTGGGGGCTTTTAGAAGCGTCCTGGGTGGCTCTAGAAGGGTCTGGGGGCTTTTAGAAGGGTCCTGGGGGTCTCTAGAAGGGTCTGGTAGCTTTTAGAAGGGTCCTGGGAGGCTCTAGAAGGGTCTGGGGGCTTTTAGATCTGTCCTGGGATGCTCTAGAAGGGTCTGGGGGCTTTTAGAACTGTCCTGGGATGCTCTAGAAGGTTCTGGGGGCTTTCAGAAGGGTCCAGGGGTCCTCTAGAAGGGTCTGGAGGCTTTTAGAAGGGTCCGGGGGTGCTCTAGAAGGGTCTGGGGACTTTAAGAAGGGTCCTGGGGTGTCCTAGAAGGGACGGGGTGCCTTAAGAGGGGCCCTGGGGGGGCTCTAGAAGGTTCTGGGGGCTTTTAGAAGGGTCCTGGAGTGCTCTAGAAGGGTCTGGGGGCTTTTAGAATGCTCCTGGGGATCTCTAGAAGTGTCTGGGGTCTTTTAGAAAGATCCGGGGAGTGTCTAGATGTGTCTGCGGCCTTTCAGAAGGGTCCTGGGGGGCTCTAGAAGGGTCTGGGGGCTTTTAGAAGGGTCCTGGGGGGGTCTAGAAGGGTCTGGGGGCTTTTAGAATGGTCCTGGGAGGCTCTAGAAGGGTCTGGGTGTTTATAGAAAGGTCCTGGGGCCCTCTAGAAGGGTCTGAGTGCTTTTTGAAGGGTCATGGGGGTCTCTAGAAGGGTCTGGGCGCTTTTAGAATGATCCGGGGAGGGTCTAGAAGGTTCTGGGGGCTTTTAGAAGGGTCCTGGGGGGCTCTAGAGGGGTCTGGGGGCTTTTAGAAGGGTCCCGGGGTTCTCTAGAAGGGTCTGGGGGCATTTAGAATTATCCTGGGGGCCTCTAGAAGGGTCTGGAGGCTTTTAGAAGGGTCTTGGGGGGCTCTAGAAGGGTCTGGGGGCTTTTAGAATAATCCGGGGAGGGTCTAGAAGGGTCTGGGTTCTTTTAGAATAGTCTTGGGAGGTTTTAGAAGGGTCTTGGGTCTTTTAGAATGATCAGGGGAGGGTCTAGAAGGGTCTGGGCGCTTTTAGACGGGTCCTGGGGGGCTCTACAAGGGTCTGGAGGCTTTTAGAGGGGTTCTGGGGGGCCCTAGAAAGGTCTGGGTTCATTTAGAAGGATCCGGGGAGGGTCTAGAAAGGTCGGGGGGCTATTAGAAGGGTCCTGGGAGGCTCTAGAAGAATCTGGGTGCTTTTAGAATGATCCGGGGAGGGTCTAGAAGGGTCTGGGGGCCTTTAGAAGGGACCTGGGGGGCTCTAGAATGATCTGGGGGCTTTTAGAATGATCCTGGGGGGCTCTAGAAGGGTCTGGGGGCTTTTAGAATGATCCTGCGGGGCTCTAGAAGGGTCTGGGTTCTTTTCGAAGGATCCGGGGAGGGTCTAGAAGGGTCTGGGGTCTTTTAGAAGGGTCCTAGGGGCCTCTAGAAGGGTCTGGGGGCTTTTAGATGGGTCCTAGGGGGCTCTAGAATGGTCTGGGGGCTTTTAGAATGATCCTGGGGGGCTCTAGAAGTGTCTGGGTGCTTTTAGAAGGGTCCTGGGAGGCTCTAGAAGGGTCTGGGGGCTTTTAGAAGAGTCCTGGGTGGCTCTAAAGGGTTCTGGGGGGTTTTAGAAGGGTCCTAGGGGCCTCTAGAAGGGTCTGGGGGCTTTTAGAAGGGTCCTGGGATGCTCTAGAAGGGTCTGGGTGCTTTTATAAGGGTCCTCGGATGCTCTAGAAGGGTCTGGGTGCTTTTAGAATGGTCCTGGGGGGCACTAGAATGTTCTGGGGTCTTTCAGAAGGGTCCTGGGGTGCTCTAAAAGGGTCTGGGGGCTTTTAGAAGGGTCCTGGGGGGCTCTAGAATGGTCGGGGGGCTTTTAGAAGGGTCCTGGGTGGCTCTAGAAGAGTCTGGGGGCTTTTAGAAGGGTCCGGGGGGGCTCTAGAACGGTCTGGGGAATTTTAGAAGGGTCCTCGGATTCTCTAGAAGGGTCTGGGGGCTTTTAGAAGGGTCCTGGAGGGCTCTAGAAGTTTCTGGGGGCTTTCAGAAGGGTCCTGGGGGTCTCTAGAAGGGTCTGGGGACTTTTAGAAGGGTCCTGGGGGGCTCTAGAAGGGTCTGGGTGCCTTTAGAATGGTCCTGGGTGACTCTAGAATGTTCTGCTGGCTTTCAGAAGGGTCCTGGGGTCCTCTAGAAGGGTCTGGGGGCTTTTAGAAGGGTCCTGGGTGGCTCTAGAAGGGTCTGGGGGCTTTTAGAAGGGTCCTGGGTTGCTCTAGAATGGTCTGGTTGCTTTTAGAAGGGTCCTGGGGTGCTCTAGAAGGGTCTGGGGGCTTTTAGAAAGGTCCTGGGAGGATCTAGATGGGTCTGGGGGCTTTTAGAAGGGTCCTGGGATGCTCTAGAAGGGTCTGGGGGCTTGTAGATGGGTCCTGGGGGGCTCTAGAAGTTTCTGGGTGCTTTTAGAAGGGTCCTGGGTGGCTCTAGAAAGGTCTGGGTGCTTTTAGAAGGGTCCGGTGGGGCTCTAGAAGGGTCTGGGAGCTTTTAGAAGTGTCCTGGGGTGCTCTAGAAGTGTCTGGGGAATTTTAGAAGGGTCCTCGGATGCTCTAGAAGGGTCTGGGTGCTTTTAGAATGGTCCTGGAGGGCTCTAGAATGTTCTGGGGGCTTTCAGAAGGGTCCTGGGAGTCTCTAGAAGGGTCTGGGCGCTTTTAGAAGGGTCCTGGGGGGCTCTAGATGGGTCTGGGTGCCATTAGAAGGGTCCTAGGTGACTCTAGAATGTTCTGCTGGCTTTCAGAAGGGTCCTGGGGTCCTCTAGAAGTGTCTGGGGGCTTTTACAAGGGTCCGGGGTGGCTCTAGAAGGGTCTGGGGACTTTTAGAAGGGTCCTGGTGGCCTCTAGACAAGTCTGGGGGCTATTAGAAGGGTCCTGGGGGGCTGTAGAAGGGTCTGGGGGCTTGTAGAAGGGTCCTGATGGGGGCTAGAATGGTCTGGGGTCTTTTAGAAGGGTCCTGGGTGGCTCTAGGAGGTTCTGGGGGCTTTCAGAATGGCCCTGGGGGTCTCTAGAAGGGTCTGGGTGCTTTTATAACGGTCCTGGGGGGCTCAAGAATGGTCTGGGTGCTTTTAGAAGGGTCCTGTGGGGCTCTAGAAGGTTCTGGGGTCTTTCAGAAGGGTCCTGGGGGCCTCTAGAAGGGTCTAGGGGCTTTTTGAAGGGTCCGGGGGGGCTCTAGAAGGGTCTTGGGGCTTTTAGAATGGTCCTGGGATGCTCTAGAAGGGACGGGGCTGCTTAAGAGGGGCCCTGGGGCCTCTAGAAGGGTCTGGGGGCTTTTAGAAGGGTCCTGGGGGGCTCTAGAAGGGTCTGGAAGTTTTGAGAAGGGTCCTGGGGGGCTCTAGAAGGGTCTGGGCGCTTTTAGAAGTGTCCTGGGGTGCTCTAGAATGGTCTGGGGTCTTTTAGAAGGGTCCTGGGGGGCTCTAGAAGGGACGGGGTGGCTTAAGAGGGGCCCTGGGTCCTCTAGAAGGGTCTGGGGGCTTTTAGAAGGGTCCTGGGGGGCTCTAGAAGGGTCTGGGGGCTTTTAGAAGGGTCCTGGGATCCTCTAGAAGGGTCTCGGGGCTTTTAGAAGGATCCGGGGAGGGTCTAGAAGGGTCTGGGGGCTTTTAGAAGGGTCTTGGGAGGCTCTAGAAGGGTCTGGGGCCTTTTCAAAGGAACCTGAACGTCTCCAGAAGGGTCTGGGGGCTTTTGGAAGGGTCCTTGGGGGCTCTAGAATGGTCTGGGTCCTTTGTACTTAGCTGGCAGGGGAGACACCCTGATCAAGCAGGTGCTTTTCCCAGGCCAGGCTCATCCTTTGCACTCCGGGTGTGCTGAGCCCTGCGAATTCCCCAAATGTGCAAAATTAAAATTTTTGCTCTAGAAGCACCCAGACCCTTCTAGAGCCCCCCAGGAACCTTCTAAAAGCACCCAGACACTTTTAGAGCCCCCAGTGTGCTTCTCAAAGCCCCCGGACTTTCTAGAGCCCCCCAAAACCTTATAAAGGCCCCCAAAATTTTATAAAGCCCCCCAGGCCCTACTAAACCCCCTTAGGACCCTTCTACAATACCCTAGACCCTTCTAGAGCCACCGAGGACCCTTCTAAAAGACCCCAAACCCTTCCGGAGCCCCTTAGGAACCTTTTTAGAGACCCTAGAGCCTCCTAGATCCTTCAAGGACTCTTCTAAAAGCCCCCAGATACTTCTAGGGGTTAGAGGCAGGGTTAGGGTTAGGGTTAGGGTTAGAGTTAGGGTTAGGGTTAGGGTTAGGGTTAGGGTTAGGGTTAGGGTTAGGGTTAGGGTTAGGGTTAGAGTTAGGGTTAGGGTTAGGGTTAGAGTTAGGGTTAGGGTTAGGGTTAGGGTTAGGGTTAGAGTTAGGGTTAGGGTTAGGGTTAGGGTTAGGGTTAGAGTTAGGGTTAGGGTTAGGGTTAGGGTTAGGGTTAGGGTTAGGGTTAGGGTTAGGGTTAGGGTTAGGGTTAGGGTTAGGGTTAGGGTTAGGGTTAGAGTTAGGGTTAGGGTTAGGGTTAGGGTTAGGGTTAGGGTTAGAGTTAGGATTAGGGTTAGGGTTAGGGTTAGGGTTAGGGTTAGGGTTAGGGTTAGGGTTAGGGTTAGAGTTAGGGTTAGGGTTAGGGTTAGGGTTAGGGTTAGGGTTAGGTTTAGGGTTAGAGTTAGGGTTAGAGTTAGGGTTAGGGTTAGGGTTAGGGTTAGGGTTAGGGTTAGGGTTAGATTTTGGGTTTGTGTTAGAGTTAGGGTTAGAGTAAGAGTTAGGGTTAGGGATAGGGTTAGGAACCTTTTTTAGCCCTACAGGACACATCTAAAAGCACTCAGACCATTCAACATCCCCTCAGGACCCTCCTAACTGTCCCCAGATCCTTCTAGAGCCCACCAGGACCCTTCTAATAGCCCCCAGAGCCTTCTAGATGCCCCCAGGACGCTTCTAAAAGCCCTAACACCCTTCTAGAGCCCCCCAGGACCCTTCTAAAAGCCTCCAGACACTTCTAGAGCTCCCCAGGACCCTTCTAAAATCCCCCAGACCCTTCTAGAGGCCCCCAGGGACCCTCTAATGGTCCCCAGACCCTTCTAGAGCCCCCCAGGACCCATCTAAAAGCACCCAGACCCATCTACATCCCCACAGAACCCTTCTAAAAGCCCCCAGACCCTTCTAGAGCCACCCAGGTCCCTTCTAAAAGCACCCAGACCCTTCTAGACCATCCCCGGATCATTCTAAAAGCACCCAGACCCATCTAGAGCCCACCAGGACTCTTCTAAAACCCTCCAGACCCTTCTAGTGGCCCCCAGGACCCTTCTGAATGCCCCCAGACCCTTCTAGACCCCCCAGGACCCTTCTAAAAGCCTCCAGACCCTTCTAGAGCTCCCCAGGACCCTACTAAATGCACCCAGACATTTCTAGCGCCCCCCAGGACCCTTCTAAAAGCCCCCAGACCCATCTAGAGCTCCCCAGGACCCTTCTAAAAGCCCCCAGACCATTCTAGAGCCCCCCAGGACCCTTCTAAAAGCACCCAGACCCTTCGAGAGCCCCACAGGACCCTTCTAAAAGCCACCAGACCCTTCTAGACCCTCCCCGAATCATTCTAAAAGCACTCAGACCCTTCTAGAGACACGCAGGACCCTTCTAAAAGCCCCCAGACCCTTCTAGAGCCTCCCAGGACCATTCTAAAAGCCCCCAGACAATTCTAGAGCTCCCCAGGACCCTTCTAAAATCCCCCAGACCCTTCTAGAGGACCCCAGTACCCCTCTAATGTTCCCCAGACCCATCTAGAGCCCCCAAGGACCCTTCTAAAAGCCCCCAGAGCCTTCTAGACCCTCCCTGGATCCTTCTAATAGCACCCAGACCCTTCTAGAGCCCCCCAGGACCCTTCTACAAGACCTCCGAACCCTTCTAGAGCCTCTACGGACCCTTCTAAAAGCCCCCGGACCCTTCTAGAGCCCCCCAGGACCCATCTAAAAGCCCCCAGACCCTTCTACAGCCACACAGGACCCTTCTGAAAGCACCCAGACCCTTCTAGAGCCCCCCAGGACCCTTCTAAAAGAACCCAGACCCTTCTAGAGGCCCCCAGGACCCTTCTAAAAGAACCCAGACCCTTCTACACCCTCCCCGGATCATTCAAAAAGCACCCAGACCCTTCTACAGCCTCCCAGGACCCTTCTAAAATCCTTCACACCCTTCTAGAAGCCCCCAGGACCCTTCTGAAAGCCCCCAGAGCCTTCTAGATGCCCCCAGGACCCTTCTAAAAGCAACCACACCCTTCTAGAGCCACCCAGGACGCTTCTAAAAGCCCCCAGACCATTCTAGAGCCACCCAGAACCCTTCTAAAAGCTCCCAGACCCTTCTAGAGGCCCCCAAGATCCTTCTAAAAGCCCCCAGACCCTTCTAGAGCCCCCCGGGACCCTTCTAAATGCCCCCAGACCATTCTAGAGCCACCCAGGACATTTCTAAAAGCACCCAGACCCTTCTAGCGCCCACCAGGACCCTTCTAAAAGCAACCAGACCATTCTAGAGCCACCCAGGGCCCTTCTAAAATCACCCAGACACTTATAGAGCCTCCCAGGACCCTTCTAAAAATCCTCAGACCCATCTAGAGGCCCCCAGGACCCTTCTAAAAGTCCCCAGAGCCATCTAGATGCCCCCAGGACCCTTCTAAAAGCACTCACACTCTTCTAAAGCCACCCAGGACTCTTCTAAAAGCCCCCAGAGCATTCTAGAGCCCCGCAGGACCATTCTAAAAGCCCCCAGACCCTTCTAAAGACCCCCAGGACCCTTCTAAAAGAACCCAGACGCTTCTAGATCACCACAGGACCCTTCTAAAAGCCCCCAGACCCTTCTAGACCCTCCCCGAATCCTTCTAAAACACCCAGACCCTTCTAGAGCCTCCCAGGACCCTTCTAATATCCCGCAGACATTTCTAGAGGCCCCCAGGACACTTCTAAGTGCACCCAGACCATTCTAGATCCCCCCAGGACCCTTCTAAAAGCCCCCAGACCCTTCTAGAGACCCGCAGGACCCTTCTAAAAGCCCCCAGACCCTTCTAGATTCTCCCAGGACCCTTCTAAAAGCCCCCAGACACTTCCAGAGATCCCCAGGACCCTTCTAAAATCCCCCAGACCCTTCTAGAGGCCACCAGGGCTTCTCTAATGGTCCCCAGACCCTTCAAGAGCCCCAAGGACCCTTCTAAAAGGTCCCAGAGCCTTCTAGACCCTCCCCGGATCCTTCTAATAGACCCCAGACCCTTCTAGAGCCACGCAGGACCCTTCTAAAAGCACCCAGACCTTTCTAGAGGCCCCCTGGACCCTTCAAAAAGCCCCCAGACCCTTCTAGAGCCTCCCAGGGCCATTCTAAAAGCAACCAGACCCTTCTAGATCCTACCAGGACCCTTCTAAAATCACCCAGACCCTTCTATAGACCCTACAGGACCCTTCTAGAAGCCCTCAGACCTTTCCAGAGTCTCCCAGGACCCTTCTAAAAGCCCCCAGACCATTCTAGAGCCCCCCAGGACCCTTCTAAAAGAACCCAGACCCTTCTAGAGCCCCCTAGGACCCTTCTCAAAGACCCCAGACCCTTCTAGATTCCTCCAGGACCCTTCTAAAAGCACCCAGACCCTTCTAGAGACCCGCAGGACCCTTCTAAAAGCCCCCAGACCCTTCTATATTCCCCCAGGACCCTTCTAAAAGACTCCAGACCCTTCTAGAGCCCCCCAGGACCCTTCTAAAAGAACCCAGACCCTTCTAGAGGCCCCCAGGACCCTTCTAAAAGAACCCAGACCCTTCTACACCCTCCCCGGATCATTCAAAAAGCACCCAGACCCTTCTACAGCCTCCCAGGACCCTTCTAAAATCCTTCACACCCTTCTAGAAGCCCCCAGGACCCTTCTGAAAGCCCCCAGAGCCTTCTAGATGCCCCCAGGACCCTTCTAAAAGCAACCACACCCTTCTAGAGCCACCCAGGACGCTTCTAAAAGCCCCCAGACCATTCTAGAGCCACCCAGAACCCTTCTAAAAGCTCCCAGACCCTTCTAGAGGCCCCCAAGATCCTTCTAAAAGCCCCCAGACCCTTCTAGAGCCCCCCGGGACCCTTCTAAATGCCCCCAGACCATTCTAGAGCCACCCAGGACATTTCTAAAAGCACCCAGACCCTTCTAGCGCCCACCAGGACCCTTCTAAAAGCAACCAGACCATTCTAGAGCCACCCAGGGCCCTTCTAAAATCACCCAGACACTTATAGAGCCTCCCAGGACCCTTCTAAAAATCCTCAGACCCATCTAGAGGCCCCCAGGACCCTTCTAAAAGTCCCCAGAGCCATCTAGATGCCCCCAGGACCCTTCTAAAAGCACTCACACTCTTCTAAAGCCACCCAGGACTCTTCTAAAAGCCCCCAGAGCATTCTAGAGCCCCGCAGGACCATTCTAAAAGCCCCCAGACCCTTCTAAAGACCCCCAGGACCCTTCTAAAAGAACCCAGACGCTTCTAGATCACCACAGGACCCTTCTAAAAGCCCCCAGACCCTTCTAGACCCTCCCCGAATCCTTCTAAAACACCCAGACCCTTCTAGAGCCTCCCAGGACCCTTCTAATATCCCGCAGACATTTCTAGAGGCCCCCAGGACACTTCTAAGTGCACCCAGACCATTCTAGATCCCCCCAGGACCCTTCTAAAAGCCCCCAGACCCTTCTAGAGACCCGCAGGACCCTTCTAAAAGCCCCCAGACCCTTCTAGATTCTCCCAGGACCCTTCTAAAAGCCCCCAGACACTTCCAGAGATCCCCAGGACCCTTCTAAAATCCCCCAGACCCTTCTAGAGGCCACCAGGGCTTCTCTAATGGTCCCCAGACCCTTCAAGAGCCCCAAGGACCCTTCTAAAAGGTCCCAGAGCCTTCTAGACCCTCCCCGGATCCTTCTAATAGACCCCAGACCCTTCTAGAGCCACGCAGGACCCTTCTAAAAGCACCCAGACCTTTCTAGAGGCCCCCTGGACCCTTCAAAAAGCCCCCAGACCCTTCTAGAGCCTCCCAGGGCCATTCTAAAAGCAACCAGACCCTTCTAGATCCTACCAGGACCCTTCTAAAAGCACCCAGACCCTTCTATAGACCCTACAGGACCCTTCTAGAAGCCCTCAGACCTTTCCAGAGTCTCCCAGGACCCTTCTAAAAGCCCCCAGACCATTCTAGAGCCCCCCAGGACCCTTCTAAAAGAACCCAGACCCTTCTAGAGCCCCCTAGGACCCTTCTCAAAGACCCCAGACCCTTCTAGATTCCTCCAGGACCCTTCTAAAAGCACCCAGACCCTTCTAGAGACCCGCAGGACCCTTCTAAAAGCCCCCAGACCCTTCTATATTCCCCCAGGACCCTTCTAAAAGACTCCAGACCCTTCTAGAGCTCCCCAGGACCCTTCTAAAATCCCCCAGACCCTTCTAGAGGACGCCAGGGCTCCTCTAATGGTCCCCAGACCCTTCTAGAGCCCCCAAGGACCCTTCTAAAAGCCCCCAGAGCCTTCTAGACCCTCCCCGGATCCTTCTAATAGCACCCAGACCCTTCTAGAGCCCCCCAGGACCCTTCTAAAAGGCCCCAGACCCTTCTAGAGCCTCCACGGACACTTCTAAAAGCAACCAGACCCTTCTAGAGCCTCCCAGGACCCTTTTAAAATCCCTCAGACACTTCTAGAGGCCCCCAGGACCCTTCTAAAATACCCCAGAGCCTTCAAGATGCCCCCAGGACAATTCTAAAAGACCTCAACCCTTCTAGAGCCCCCTAGGAACCTTCTAAAAGCCCCCAGACCCTTCTAGAGACCCGCAGGACCCTTCTAATAGCACTCAGACCCTTCTAGAGTCTACCAGGACCCTTCTAAAAGCACCCAGACCTTTCTAGAGCTCCCCAGGACCATTCTAAACTCCCCCAGACCCTTCCAGAGCCCCCCAGGACGCTTCTAAATGCCCCCAGACCCATCTAGAGCACCCCAGGACTCTTCTAAAAGCCTCCAGTCCCTTCTAGAGGCCCCCAGGACCCTTCTGAATGCCCCCAGACCCTTCTAGAGCCCCCCAGGACTCTTCTAAAGGACCCCAGACCATTCCAGAGGCCCTCAGGACCCTTCTGAAAGCGCCCAGACCCTTCTAGAGCAACCCAGGACCCTTCTAAAAGCCCCCAGACCCTTCTAGACCCCCCAGGACCCTTCTAAAAGCACCCAGACCCTTCTAGAGCCCCCCAGGACACTTCTAACAGCCCCCAGACCATTCTAGACCCACCCCGAATCCTTCTAAAAGCGCCCAGACCATTCTAGAACCTCCCAGGACCCTTCTAAAAGGCCGCAGACACTTCTAGAGCCCCCCAGGACCATTCTCAAAGACTCCAGACCCTTCTAGAGCCCCCAGGACCCTTCTAAAAGCCCCCAGACCCTTCTAGATCCTCCCCGTATCATTCTAAAAGTCCCCCAGACCCTTCTAGAGGACCCCAGGACCCTTCTAAAAGCCGCCAGACCCTTCTAGAGCCTCCCCGGATCATTCTAAAAGCCTATAGACGCTTCTAGATGCCCCCAGGACCATTCTAA
>JAUNZM010000728.1:0-11093 GCA_033459285.1 Clamator glandarius
CTCCATCCCTTTCTGCATTCCCAGCTCCATCCCTTTCCGCATTCCCAGCTCCATCCCTTTCTGCATTCCCAGCCCCATCCCTTTCTGCATTCCCAGCTCCATCCCTTTCCGCATTCCCAGCTCCATCCCTTTCCGCATTCCCAGCCCCATCCCTTTCTGCATTCCCAGCTCCATCCCTTTCTGCATTCCCAGCTCCATCCCTTTCCGCATTCCCAGCTCCATCCCTTTCTGCATTCCCAGCTCCATCCCTTTCTGCATTCCCAGCTCCATCCCTTTCTGCATTCCAGCTCCATCCCTTTCCGCATTCCCAGCTCCATCCCTTTCTGCATTCCCAGCTCCATCCCTTTCTGCATTCCCAGCTCCATCCCTTTCTGCATTCCCAGCTCCATCCCTTTCTGCATTCCCAGCTCCATCCCTTTCTGCATTCCCAGCTCCATCCCTTTCTGCATTCCCAGCTCCATCCCTTTCTGCATTCCCAGCCACATCCCTTTCTGCATTCCCAGCTCCATCCCTTTCCGCATTCCCAGCTCCATCCCTTTCCGCATACCCAGCTCCATCCCTTTCTGCATTCCCAGCTCCATCCCTTTCTGCATTCCCAGCTCCATCCCTTTCTGCATTCCCAGCTCCATCCCTTTCTGCATTCCCAGCTCCATCCCTTTCTGCATTCCCAGCTCCATCCCTTTCTGCATTCCCAGCTCCATCCCTTTCTGCATTCCCAGCCCCATCCCTTTCTGCATTCCCAGCCGCATCCCTTTCTGCATTCCCAGCTCCATCCCTTTCTGCATTCCCAGCTCCATCCCTTTCTGCATTCCCAGCCCATCCCTTTCTGCATTCCCAGCTCCATCCCTTTCTGCATTCCCAGCTCCATCCCTTTCTGCATTCCCAGCCGCATCCCTTTCTGCATTCCCAGCCGCATCCCTTTCTGCATTCCCAGCTCCATCCCTTTCTGCATTCCCAGCTCCATCCCTTTCTGCATTCCCAGCTCCATCCCTTTCTGCATTCCCAGCTCCATCCCTTTCTGCATTCCCAGCTCCATCCCTTTCTGCATTCCCAGCTCCATCCCTTTCTGCATTCCCAGCTCCATCCCTTTCTGCATTCCCAGCTCCATCCCTTTCTGCATTCCCAGCTCCATCCCTTTCTGCATTCCCAGCCCCATCCCTTTCTGCATTCCCAGCTCCATCCCTTTCTGCATTCCCAGCCGCATCCCTTTCTGCATTCCCAGCTCCATCCCTTTCTGCATTCCCAGCCCCATCCCTTTCTGCATTCCCAGCTCCATCCCTTTCTGCATTCCCAGCTCCATCCCTTTCTGCATTCCCAGCTCCATCCCTTTCTGCATTCCCAGCTCCATCCCTTTCTGCATTCCCAGCCGCATCCCTTTCTGCATTCCCAGCTCCATCCCTTTCTGCATTCCCAGCTCCATCCCTTTCTGCATTCCCAGCTCCATCCCTTTCTGCATTCCCAGCTCCATCCCTTTCTGCATTCCCAGCTCCATCCCTTTCTGCATTCCCAGCTCCATCCCTTTCTGCATTCCCAGCTCCATCCCTTTCTGCATTCCCAGCTCCATCCCTTTCTGCATTCCCAGCCGCATCCCTTTCTGCATTCCCAGCTCCATCCCTTTCTGCATTCCCAGCTCCATCCCTTTCTGCATTCCCAGCTCCATCCCTTTCTGCATTCCCAGCTCCATCCCTTTCTGCATTCCCAGCTCCATCCCTTTCTGCATTCCCAGCTCCATCCCTTTCTGCATTCCCAGCTCCATCCCTTTCTGCATTCCCAGCTCCATCCCTTTCTGCATTCCCAGCTCCATCCCTTTCTGCATTCCCAGCTCCATCCCTTTCTGCATTCCCAGCTCCATCCCTTTCTGCATTCCCAGCTCCATCCCTTTCTGCATTCCCAGCTCCATCCCTTTCTGCATTCCCAGCTCCATCCCTTTCTGCATTCCCAGCTCCATCCCTTTCTGCATTCCCAGCTCCATCCCTTTCTGCATTCCCAGCTCCATCCCTTTCTGCATTCCCAGCTCCATCCCTTTCTGCATTCCCAGCTCCATCCCTTTCTGCATTCCCAGCTCCATCCCTTTCTGCATTCCCAGCTCCATCCCTTTCTGCATTCCCAGCTCCATCCCTTTCTGCATTCCCAGCTCCATCCCTTTCTGCATTCCCAGCTCCATCCCTTTCTGCATTCCCAGCTCCATCCCTTTCCGCATTCCCAGCTCCATCCCTTTCTGCATTCCCAGCTCCATCCCTTTCTGCATTCCCAGCTCCATCCCTTTCTGCATTCCCAGCTCCATCCCTTTCTGCATTCCCAGCTCCATCCCTTTCTGCATTCCCAGCTCCATCCCTTTCTGCATTCCCAGCTCCATCCCTTTCTGCATTCCCAGCTCCATCCCTTTCTGCATTCCCAGCTCCATCCCTTTCTGCATTCCCAGCTCCATCCCTTTCTGCATTCCCAGCTCCATCCCTTTCTGCATTCCCAGCTCCATCCCTTTCTGCATTCCCAGCTCCATCCCTTTCTGCATTCCCAGCTCCATCCCTTTCTGCATTCCCAGCTCCATCCCTTTCTGCATTCCCAGCTCCATCCCTTTCTGCATTCCCAGCTCCATCCCTTTCTGCATTCCCAGCTCCATCCCTTTCTGCATTCCCAGCTCCATCCCTTTCTGCATTCCCAGCTCCATCCCTTTCTGCATCCCAGCTCCATCCCTTTCTGCATTCCCAGCTCCATCCCTTTCTGCATTCCCAGCTCCATCCCTTTCTGCATTCCCAGCTCCATCCCTTTCTGCATTCCCAGCTCCATCCCTTTCTGCATTCCCAGCTCCATCCCTTTCTGCATTCCCAGCTCCATCCCTTTCTGCATTCCCAGCTCCATCCCTTTCTGCATTCCCAGCTCCATCCCTTTCTGCATTCCCAGCTCCATCCCTTTCTGCATTCCCAGCTCCATCCCTTTCTGCATTCCCAGCTCCATCCCTTTCTGCATTCCCAGCTCCATCCCTTTCTGCATTCCCAGCTCCATCCCTTTCTGCATTCCCAGCTCCATCCCTTTCTGCATTCCCAGCTCCATCCCTTTCTGCATTCCCAGCTCCATCCCTTTCTGCATTCCCAGCTCCATCCCTTTCTGCATTCCCAGCTCCATCCCTTTCTGCATTCCCAGCTCCATCCCTTTCTGCATTCCCAGCTCCATCCCTTTCTGCATTCCCAGCTCCATCCCTTTCTGCATTCCCAGCTCCATCCCTTTCTGCATTCCCAGCTCCATCCCTTTCTGCATTCCCAGCTCCATCCCTTTCTGCATTCCCAGCTCCATCCCTTTCTGCATTCCCAGCTCCATCCCTTTCTGCATTCCCAGCTCCATCCCTTTCTGCATTCCCAGCTCCATCCCTTTCTGCATTCCCAGCTCCATCCCTTTCTGCATTCCCAGCTCCATCCCTTTCTGCATTCCCAGCTCCATCCCTTTCTGCATTCCCAGCTCCATCCCTTTCTGCATTCCCAGCTCCATCCCTTTCTGCATTCCCAGCTCCATCCCTTTCTGCATTCCCAGCTCCATCCCTTTCTGCATTCCCAGCTCCATCCCTTTCTGCATTCCCAGCTCCATCCCTTTCTGCATTCCCAGCTCCATCCCTTTCTGCATTCCCAGCTCCATCCCTTTCTGCATTCCCAGCTCCATCCCTTTCTGCATTCCCAGCTCCATCCCTTTCTGCATTCCCAGCTCCATCCCTTTCTGCATTCCCAGCTCCATCCCTTTCTGCATTCCCAGCTCCATCCCTTTCTGCATTCCCAGCTCCATCCCTTTCTGCATTCCCAGCTCCATCCCTTTCTGCATTCCCAGCTCCATCCCTTTCTGCATTCCCAGCTCCATCCCTTTCTGCATTCCCAGCTCCATCCCTTTCTGCATTCCCAGCTCCATCCCTTTCTGCATTCCCAGCTCCATCCCTTTCTGCATTCCCAGCTCCATCCCTTTCTGCATTCCCAGCTCCATCCCTTTCTGCATTCCCAGCTCCATCCCTTTCTGCATTCCCAGCTCCATCCCTTTCTGCATTCCCAGCTCCATCCCTTTCTGCATTCCCAGCTCCATCCCTTTCTGCATTCCCAGCTCCATCCCTTTCTGCATTCCCAGCTCCATCCCTTTCTGCATTCCCAGCTCCATCCCTTTCTGCATTCCCAGCTCCATCCCTTTCTGCATTCCCAGCTCCATCCCTTTCTGCATTCCCAGCTCCATCCCTTTCTGCATTCCCAGCTCCATCCCTTTCTGCATTCCCAGCTCCATCCCTTTCTGCATTCCCAGCTCCATCCCTTTCTGCATTCCCAGCTCCATCCCTTTCTGCATTCCCAGCTCCATCCCTTTCTGCATTCCCAGCTCCATCCCTTTCTGCATTCCCAGCTCCATCCCTTTCTGCATTCCCAGCTCCATCCCTTTCTGCATTCCCAGCTCCATCCCTTTCTGCATTCCCAGCTCCATCCCTTTCTGCATTCCCAGCTCCATCCCTTTCTGCATTCCCAGCTCCATCCCTTTCTGCATTCCCAGCTCCATCCCTTTCTGCATTCCCAGCTCCATCCCTTTCTGCATTCCCAGCTCCATCCCTTTCTGCATTCCCAGCTCCATCCCTTTCTGCATTCCCAGCTCCATCCCTTTCTGCATTCCCAGCTCCATCCCTTTCTGCATTCCCAGCTCCATCCCTTTCTGCATTCCCAGCTCCATCCCTTTCTGCATTCCCAGCTCCATCCCTTTCTGCATTCCCAGCTCCATCCCTTTCTGCATTCCCAGCTCCATCCCTTTCTGCATTCCCAGCTCCATCCCTTTCTGCATTCCCAGCTCCATCCCTTTCTGCATTCCCAGCTCCATCCCTTTCTGCATTCCCAGCTCCATCCCTTTCTGCATTCCCAGCTCCATCCCTTTCTGCATTCCCAGCTCCATCCCTTTCTGCATTCCCAGCTCCATCCCTTTCTGCATTCCCAGCTCCATCCCTTTCTGCATTCCCAGCTCCATCCCTTTCTGCATTCCCAGCTCCATCCCTTTCTGCATTCCCAGCTCCATCCCTTTCTGCATTCCCAGCTCCATCCCTTTCTGCATTCCCAGCTCCATCCCTTTCTGCATTCCCAGCTCCATCCCTTTCTGCATTCCCAGCTCCATCCCTTTCTGCATTCCCAGCTCCATCCCTTTCTGCATTCCCAGCTCCATCCCTTTCTGCATTCCCAGCTCCATCCCTTTCTGCATTCCCAGCTCCATCCCTTTCTGCATTCCCAGCTCCATCCCTTTCTGCATTCCCAGCTCCATCCCTTTCTGCATTCCCAGCTCCATCCCTTTCTGCATTCCCAGCTCCATCCCTTTCTGCATTCCCAGCTCCATCCCTTTCTGCATTCCCAGCTCCATCCCTTTCTGCATTCCCAGCTCCATCCCTTTCTGCATTCCCAGCTCCATCCCTTTCTGCATTCCCAGCTCCATCCCTTTCTGCATTCCCAGCTCCATCCCTTTCTGCATTCCCAGCTCCATCCCTTTCTGCATTCCCAGCTCCATCCCTTTCTGCATTCCCAGCTCCATCCCTTTCTGCATTCCCAGCTCCATCCCTTTCTGCATTCCCAGCTCCATCCCTTTCTGCATTCCCAGCTCCATCCCTTTCTGCATTCCCAGCTCCATCCCTTTCTGCATTCCCAGCTCCATCCCTTTCTGCATTCCCAGCTCCATCCCTTTCTGCATTCCCAGCTCCATCCCTTTCTGCATTCCCAGCTCCATCCCTTTCTGCATTCCCAGCTCCATCCCTTTCTGCATTCCCAGCTCCATCCCTTTCTGCATTCCCAGCTCCATCCCTTTCTGCATTCCCAGCTCCATCCCTTTCTGCATTCCCAGCTCCATCCCTTTCTGCATTCCCAGCTCCATCCCTTTCTGCATTCCCAGCTCCATCCCTTTCTGCATTCCCAGCTCCATCCCTTTCTGCATTCCCAGCTCCATCCCTTTCTGCATTCCCAGCTCCATCCCTTTCTGCATTCCCAGCTCCATCCCTTTCTGCATTCCCAGCTCCATCCCTTTCTGCATTCCCAGCTCCATCCCTTTCTGCATTCCCAGCTCCATCCCTTTCTGCATTCCCAGCTCCATCCCTTTCTGCATTCCCAGCTCCATCCCTTTCTGCATTCCCAGCTCCATCCCTTTCTGCATTCCCAGCTCCATCCCTTTCTGCATTCCCAGCTCCATCCCTTTCTGCATTCCCAGCTCCTCCCTTTCTGCATTCCCAGCTCCATCCCTTTCTGCATTCCCAGCTCCATCCCTTTCTGCATTCCCAGCTCCATCCCTTTCTGCATTCCCAGCTCCATCCCTTTCTGCATTCCCAGCTCCATCCCTTTCTGCATTCCCAGCTCCATCCCTTTCTGCATTCCCAGCTCCATCCCTTTCTGCATTCCCAGCTCCATCCCTTTCTGCATTCCCAGCTCCATCCCTTTCTGCATTCCCAGCTCCATCCCTTTCTGCATTCCCAGCTCCATCCCTTTCTGCATTCCCAGCTCCATCCCTTTCTGCATTCCCAGCTCCATCCCTTTCTGCATTCCCAGCTCCATCCCTTTCTGCATTCCCAGCTCCATCCCTTTCTGCATTCCCAGCTCCATCCCTTTCTGCATTCCCAGCTCCATCCCTTTCTGCATTCCCAGCTCCATCCCTTTCTGCATTCCCAGCTCCATCCCTTTCTGCATTCCCAGCTCCATCCCTTTCTGCATTCCCAGCTCCATCCCTTTCTGCATTCCCAGCTCCATCCCTTTCTGCATTCCCAGCTCCATCCCTTTCTGCATTCCCAGCTCCATCCCTTTCTGCATTCCCAGCTCCATCCCTTTCTGCATTCCCAGCTCCATCCCTTTCTGCATTCCCAGCTCCATCCCTTTCTGCATTCCCAGCTCCATCCCTTTCTGCATTCCCAGCTCCATCCCTTTCTGCATTCCCAGCTCCATCCCTTTCTGCATTCCCAGCTCCATCCCTTTCTGCATTCCCAGCTCCATCCCTTTCTGCATTCCCAGCTCCATCCCTTTCTGCATTCCCAGCTCCATCCCTTTCTGCATTCCCAGCTCCATCCCTTTCTGCATTCCCAGCTCCATCCCTTTCTGCATTCCCAGCTCCATCCCTTTCTGCATTCCCAGCTCCATCCCTTTCTGCATTCCCAGCTCCATCCCTTTCTGCATTCCCAGCTCCATCCCTTTCTGCATTCCCAGCTCCATCCCTTTCTGCATTCCCAGCTCCATCCCTTTCTGCATTCCCAGCTCCATCCCTTTCTGCATTCCCAGCTCCATCCCTTTCTGCATTCCCAGCTCCATCCCTTTCTGCATTCCCAGCTCCATCCCTTTCTGCATTCCCAGCTCCATCCCTTTCTGCATTCCCAGCTCCATCCCTTTCTGCATTCCCAGCTCCATCCCTTTCTGCATTCCCAGCTCCATCCCTTTCTGCATTCCCAGCTCCATCCCTTTCTGCATTCCCAGCTCCATCCCTTTCTGCATTCCCAGCTCCATCCCTTTCTGCATTCCCAGCCTCATCCCTTTCTGCATTCCCAGCTCCATCCCTTTCTGCATTCCCAGCTCCATCCCTTTCTGCATTCCCAGCTCCATCCCTTTCTGCATTCCCAGCTCCATCCCTTTCTGCATTCCCAGCTCCATCCCTTTCTGCATTCCCAGCTCCATCCCTTTCTGCATTCCCAGCTCCATCCCTTTCTGCATTCCCAGCTCCATCCCTTTCTGCATTCCCAGCTCCATCCCTTTCTGCATTCCCAGCTCCATCCCTTTCTGCATTCCCAGCTCCATCCCTTTCTGCATTCCCAGCTCCATCCCTTTCTGCATTCCCAGCTCCATCCCTTTCTGCATTCCCAGCTCCATCCCTTTCTGCATTCCCAGCTCCATCCCTTTCTGCATTCCCAGCTCCATCCCTTTCTGCATTCCCAGCTCCATCCCTTTCTGCATTCCCAGCTCCATCCCTTTCTGCATTCCCAGCTCCATCCCTTTCTGCATTCCCAGCTCCATCCCTTTCTGCATTCCCAGCTCCATCCCTTTCTGCATTCCCAGCTCCATCCCTTTCTGCATTCCCAGCTCCATCCCTTTCTGCATTCCCAGCTCCATCCCTTTCTGCATTCCCAGCTCCATCCCTTTCTGCATTCCCAGCTCCATCCCTTTCTGCATTCCCAGCTCCATCCCTTTCTGCATTCCCAGCTCCATCCCTTTCTGCATTCCCAGCTCCATCCCTTTCTGCATTCCCAGCTCCATCCCTTTCTGCATTCCCAGCTCCATCCCTTTCTGCATTCCCAGCTCCATCCCTTTCTGCATTCCCAGCTCCATCCCTTTCTGCATTCCCAGCTCCATCCCTTTCTGCATTCCCAGCTCCATCCCTTTCTGCATTCCCAGCTCCATCCCTTTCTGCATTCCCAGCTCCATCCCTTTCTGCATTCCCAGCTCCATCCCTTTCTGCATTCCCAGCTCCATCCCTTTCTGCATTCCCAGCTCCATCCCTTTCTGCATTCCCAGCTCCATCCCTTTCTGCATTCCCAGCTCCATCCCTTTCTGCATTCCCAGCTCCATCCCTTTCTGCATTCCCAGCTCCATCCCTTTCTGCATTCCCAGCTCCATCCCTTTCTGCATTCCCAGCTCCATCCCTTTCTGCATTCCCAGCTCCATCCCTTTCTGCATTCCCAGCTCCATCCCTTTCTGCATTCCCAGCTCCATCCCTTTCTGCATTCCCAGCTCCATCCCTTTCTGCATTCCCAGCTCCATCCCTTTCTGCATTCCCAGCTCCATCCCTTTCTGCATTCCCAGCTCCATCCCTTTCTGCATTCCCAGCTCCATCCCTTTCTGCATTCCCAGCTCCATCCCTTTCTGCATTCCCAGCTCCATCCCTTTCTGCATTCCCAGCTCCATCCCTTTCTGCATTCCCAGCTCCATCCCTTTCTGCATTCCCAGCTCCATCCCTTTCTGCATTCCCAGCTCCATCCCTTTCTGCATTCCCAGCTCCATCCCTTTCTGCATTCCCAGCTCCATCCCTTTCTGCATTCCCAGCTCCATCCCTTTCTGCATTCCCAGCTCCATCCCTTTCTGCATTCCCAGCTCCATCCCTTTCTGCATTCCCAGCTCCATCCCTTTCTGCATTCCCAGCTCCATCCCTTTCTGCATTCCCAGCTCCATCCCTTTCTGCATTCCCAGCTCCATCCCTTTCTGCATTCCCAGCTCCATCCCTTTCTGCATTCCCAGCTCCATCCCTTTCTGCATTCCCAGCTCCATCCCTTTCTGCATTCCCAGCTCCATCCCTTTCTGCATTCCCAGCTCCATCCCTTTCTGCATTCCCAGCTCCATCCCTTTCTGCATTCCCAGCTCCATCCCTTTCTGCATTCCCAGCTCCATCCCTTTCTGCATTCCCAGCTCCATCCCTTTCTGCATTCCCAGCTCCATCCCTTTCTGCATTCCCAGCTCCATCCCTTTCTGCATTCCCAGCTCCATCCCTTTCTGCATTCCCAGCTCCATCCCTTTCTGCATTCCCAGCTCCATCCCTTTCTGCATTCCCAGCTCCATCCCTTTCTGCATTCCCAGCTCCATCCCTTTCTGCATTCCCAGCTCCATCCCTTTCTGCATTCCCAGCTCCATCCCTTTCTGCATTCCCAGCTCCATCCCTTTCTGCATTCCCAGCTCCATCCCTTTCTGCATTCCCAGCTCCATCCCTTTCTGCATTCCCAGCTCCATCCCTTTCTGCATTCCCAGCTCCATCCCTTTCTGCATTCCCAGCTCCATCCCTTTCTGCATTCCCAGCTCCATCCCTTTCTGCATTCCCAGCTCCATCCCTTTCTGCATTCCCAGCTCCATCCCTTTCTGCATTCCCAGCTCCATCCCTTTCTGCATTCCCAGCTCCATCCCTTTCTGCATTCCCAGCTCCATCCCTTTCTGCATTCCCAGCTCCATCCCTTTCTGCATTCCCAGCTCCATCCCTTTCTGCATTCCCAGCTCCATCCCTTTCTGCATTCCCAGCTCCATCCCTTTCTGCATTCCCAGCTCCATCCCTTTCTGCATTCCCAGCTCCATCCCTTTCTGCATTCCCAGCTCCATCCCTTTCTGCATTCCCAGCTCCATCCCTTTCTGCATTCCCAGCTCCATCCCTTTCTGCATTCCCAGCTCCATCCCTTTCTGCATTCCCAGCTCCATCCCTTTCTGCATTCCCAGCTCCATCCCTTTCTGCATTCCCAGCTCCATCCCTTTCTGCATTCCCAGCTCCATCCCTTTCTGCATTCCCAGCTCCATCCCTTTCTGCATTCCCAGCTCCATCCCTTTCTGCATTCCCAGCTCCATCCCTTTCTGCATTCCCAGCTCCATCCCTTTCTGCATTCCCAGCTCCATCCCTTTCTGCATTCCCAGCTCCATCCCTTTCTGCATTCCCAGCTCCATCCCTTTCTGCATTCCCAGCTCCATCCCTTTCTGCATTCCCAGCTCCATCCCTTTCTCGCATTCCCAGCTCCATCCCTTTCTGCATTCCCAGCTCCATCCCTTTCTGCATTCCCAGCTCCATCCCTTTCTGCATTCCCAGCTCCATCCCTTTCTGCATTCCCAGCTCCATCCCTTTCTGCATTCCCAGCTCCATCCCTTTCTGCATTCCCAGCTCCATCCCTTTCTGCATTCCCAGCTCCATCCCTTTCTGCATTCCCAGCTCCATCCCTTTCTGCATTCCCAGCTCCATCCCTTTCTGCATTCCCAGCTCCATCCCTTTCTGCATTCCCAGCTCCATCCCTTTCTGCATTCCCAGCTCCATCCCTTTCTGCATTCCCAGCTCCATCCCTTTCTGCATTCCCAGCTCCATCCCTTTCTGCATTCCCAGCTCCATCCCTTTCTGCATTCCCAGCTCCATCCCTTTCTGCATTCCCAGCTCCATCCCTTTCTGCATTCCCAGCTCCATCCCTTTCTGCATTCCCAGCTCCATCCCTTTCTGCATTCCCAGCTCCATCCCTTTCTGCATTCCCAGCTCCATCCCTTTCTGCATTCCCAGCTCCATCCCTTTCTGCATTCCCAGCTCCATCCCTTTCTGCATTCCCAGCTCCATCCCTTTCTGCATTCCCAGCTCCATCCCTTTCTGCATTCCCAGCTCCATCCCTTTCTGCATTCCCAGCTCCATCC
>JAUNZM010000729.1:0-141999 GCA_033459285.1 Clamator glandarius
CCGTGCTCTGAGCTCCGTGCTCCGAGTTCCGTGTGCCGAGCCCTGTGCCGAGCTCCGTGCCGTGCTCCAAGCCACACGCCAAGTCCCGTGCGATGCTCTGGGCCGTGCCTTGAGCCACACGCCGAGCCCTGAGCCATTCTCGGTGTCCCCGAGCCTCACACCGAGCCTCATGCCGCGCAAATTGCCGGGGCGTGTGCCGGACGCTGGTGCCCGTGGGCGCTGACGGTGCCCATGCGTGTGCGCCCTGTGCCAGGCCCAGGGACACGCATGTTTGGTGCCGCGGGGGTCGCAACGGGGACAGGTTTGTGCTGGGGGGTTGGAAGCTTCGCTGCTCCCCCTTTTGCCACCGGGGGAATTTGGGGGCTGGAGCGAGGGATTTTGGGGTTGGCGCCCCAACCCCTGCACAACCCCTGGTGAAGCCAGGGGTGCTTTGGGGTGTGTATCCGACCCCCCCCCCCCTGCAATCCCACCCCCCCAGGCCCATGTGCCAAATCTGGGCTTGTCCAAGGGGGGCTCTGTCCCCCTCCTGCCTGCCTGGGGGCTCCGATCCCCATCGCGGCTCTCGCCCAGCGCTGCCAAAATGGCCCCGGTTGGCACCGTGCCCCCTTCGCGGCACGAGGCCCCGAGCGCCGCCCTGGCCCCCCTGTTTTTTTTCCCCCCCTCCAAACACCCCCAATCCCCCCCCCCTCCTCGTCCCCCTCCCCTGCTGGAGGCCCTGTGGCTGCGGCGGGGCCGGGGGGCGCGGTGCCAACACCCCCTCCCCAACCCTTCGCATAAGATGGCGGCGCTTTTGGCACCCGAAAGGCGCTGCGGCACCGCAGCCCCGCGCCGGGACCCCCCCCCGCCTGGGAGCCCCCCCGGTGCCAGGGACACCACTCAGCATATACACACCCCCTTCCCATCATGGGGACCCCCCCCCAATAATGGGGAACCTCGCCAAACACACACATTGTGCCCCTCCCTCCTTGCAATAGCCCCCCCTCATGATGGGGACCCCCCCGTAATGGGGACCCCTCACATGTACACACATTGTCTCCCTCCCTCCCTTCAATAGCCCCCCCATGATGGGGACACCCCCCACTATAATAGGGACCCCACCCATCATATACCCCCTCCTTCCCCATGATGGGGACCCCCTCACATAATGGGGACCCCACACACACACATATTGTGCCCCTCCCTGCCTGCAATAGCCCCCGCCTTGTTGGGGACCCCCCCATAATGAGGACCCCAACCATCATATATACACCCCTTCCCATGATGGGGACCCCTCCACATAATGGGGACCCCCCACACACACACATTGTGCCCCTCCCTCCCTGCAATAGCCCTCACTTGATGGGGAACCCCCCCCTCACAATGGTGTGCGCCCCCTCCCCCCAGAAACCCTCCCCGTGTCGGAGACCCCACTTATTCCAAGGGCTCTGTGGGGCTCTATAGTGCTCTGTGAGGCGCTGTGGGGCTCTATGGGGCTTTATAGGGCTCTGTGGGTCTCTGTGAGGTTTTATGGGGCTCTGTGGGGTTCTATAGGGTTCTATGGGGCTGCAGCACCTCCAGGGCCCGTGTGGGGTGGGGTCTGTGGGGCAGGTACCCGGGTTTGGGGGGCGCAGGTGTGTGTGTGTGGGGAGGAAAGGGTCCCAGGGGGCTGGGGCGCAGCTGCCCGGCAGCTCCTGAACCCCAGCCGTGGGGCTGGGAGTGTGGGGACACTGTGGGGCAGGGGGCACGTGGGGACACAGGATGCTATGGGTCATGGGGACGCTGTGGGGCAGGGGGATGTGGGATGCTATAGGGCAGGGATGCTGTGGGGCAGGGATGCTATGGGGCAGGGAGCATGCAGACATGAGATGCTATGGGGCAGGGATGCTATGGGGCAGGGGGCATGTGGGGACACAGGATGCTATGGGGCAGGCATGCTATGGGGCAGGGGGCATGCAGGGATGTGGGATGCTATGGGGTAGGGATGCTAGGGACAAGGGCACGTGGGGACACAGGATGCTTTGGGGCAGGGATGCTATGGGGCAGGGGGCACACAGGGATGGGGATGCTATGGGGCAGGGATGCTATGGGGCAGGGGGCATCCGGGGAGGCAGGATGCTATGGGGTAGGGATGCCAGGGGCAGGGGCACGTGGGGACACAGGATGGTGTGGGCCAGAGTTGCTATGGGACAGGGGTCATGCAGGGACGTGGGATGCTATGGGGCAGGGATGCTGTGGGGCAGGGGCACATGGGGACACGGGATGCTATGGGGCAGGGGGCACTTAGGGACATGGGATGCTATGGGGCAGGGATGCCAGGGGCAGGGGCACGTGGGGACACAGGATGATGTGGGGCAGGGATGCTAGAGGACACTGGGTGCTATGGGGCAGGGATGCTGTGGGGCAGGGGGCACATGGGGACACGGGATGCTATGGGGCAGGGATGCTATGGGGCAGGGGGCATGCAGGGACACGGGATGCTATGGGGCAGGGATGCTGTGGGGCAGGGGGCATGCAGGGACACGGGATGCTATGGGGCAGGGATGCTACGGGGCAGGAACACAGGGACATGGGAAGGTTAGGGGTCCTGAGACCCCCCCAAGTCTGGGGGGGGGGGGTGTGCAGCACAGACTGCCACGTGCCCCCCCTCCAAGTTGTGACCCCAGTGACCCCACAGGGGGGAGAAAATATTTGGGGGGTGGGGGTTGGGGGGTGGGTCCCAGGTGTGTGGGGCAGATGGAGGCTGCAGGAGGGGATCTGGGGGTGCTGGGGAGGGGGGGGGGCCTCAGGCTCCCTGTGCCCCCCCCAAACCCGGCGCAGACAACTGCGGCTTTGTTGGCTCTGCCCGCTGGCGGGGGGCCAGCGCATTCCTGGCCCCCAGCCTGGCCCCACGGCGGCCCCCGGACCTCCCCCCCAGCGCCAGCCCCCGCCAGCCTGGACCCCCCCCCAAAAAAAAAAAAAAAACCCACACCCCCCCAACCCAACCATCTCCCCATACCCTGCCTGGCTGGGCCCCCCCAAACCCTCCCTGCACCCCCCAAGCTCCCCCCAGCCAGCCCAGAGTCTGGGTCTCGTACTGGGGAGGGTTGGGGGGGGCAAACCCTGGGGTCCTTCAGATTTGGGGGGGGCTGGATGCCGGATTTCAGTGGGGGGGGACTGAGATGTCTCTATCCTGTAGATTTGGGGGGGTCTGGATGCCAGTTTGGGGGGGGGGGGCACTGGGATGTCTCTACCTCCTCGATTTGGAGGGGTCTGGGTCCCCCAGTTTGGAGGGAGGACTGGGATGTCTCCACCTCCTGGATATGGGGGGTCTGGGTCTCCTAGTTCGGGGGGGGGCACTGGGGTGTCTCTACCCCCTAGATTTGGGGGGTCTGGGTCCCCCAGTTTGAGGAGGGGGGACACCAGGATGTCTCTGTCCTGTAGATTTGGGGGGTCTGGGTCTCCCAGTTTTGGTGGGGGGCACTGGGATGTGTCTACCCCCTAGATTTGGGGGGTCTGGGTCTCTCAGTTTGGAGGGGGCACTGGGATGTCTCTGTCCTGTAGATTTGGGGGCTCTGGGTCTCCCAGTTTCGGGGGGGGACACTGGGATGTCTCTACCCCCTAGATTTGGGGGGTCTGGGTGGGTCCCCCAGTTTGAGGAGGAGGGACACTGGGATGTCTCTGTCCTGTAGATTTGGGGGATCTGGGTCTCTCAGTTTCGGGGAGGGGCACTGGGGTGTCTCTACATCCTAGATTTGGGGGGTCTGGTTCCCCCACTTTGGGGTGGGGCACTGGGGTGTCTCTACCTCCTCGATTTGGGGGGGTCTGGGTCCCCTAGTTTGTGGGAGGGGGGCAAACCCTGAGGTCCTTCAGATTTGGGGGGGTCTGGATGCCAGATTTGAAGGGGGGGGCACTGAGATGTCTCTATCCTGTAGATTCGGGGAGTCTGGGTCCCCCAGTTTGTGGGAGGGAGCACTGAGATGTCTCTACCCTCTGGATTTGAGGGTGTTTGGGTCTCCTAATTTTGGGAGGGGGACACTGGAGTGGCTCTACCCCCGTAGATTTAGGGGGTCTGGGTCCTCAGTTTTGGGGGGGGTGTGTGTGTCTCGGTGCTGACCTCACATGACCCTGTGGGAACCAGGGAACTTTTTAGGGTGGGGGGGCGGGGGGGGCCCCGTGACCCAGTTTGACCCCATGTTTCCCCCCCCCCTCCAGATTCCGGCCAGTCCGACAGCGCCAGCGCCCAGGGGGACGCGGATGTCAAACCCCTCCCCAACGGTGAGGCACCAGTGCTCCCAGTAACACCCAGTAACCCCCCAGTCACCCCCTAGTGGTCCCTGTGCCCCCCCCTGCAGCTCCCAGTGCTCCCTTCGCAGCCCCCAGTGCCATCCCAGTGCTCCCAGTAACCCCCCAGTGCCCCCGCAGTCACCCTCTAATGCTCCCTGTGCTCCCAGTAACCCCCCAGTGCTCCCCAGTTACCCCCTAATGCTCCCTGTGCCCCCCCACAGCTCCCAGTGCCATCCCAGTGCTCCCAGTTCCACCTGTGTAGCCCCAGTGCCATCCCAGTGACCACATAATGCTCTCTGTGCCCTCCTCTGCAGCTCCCAGTGCCATCCCAGTGCTCCCAGGACCACCCATGCAGCTCCCAGTGCCATCCCAGTGCTGCCAGTACCACCCATGCAGCCCCCAGTGCCATCCCAGTGCTCCTAGTTCCACCCGTGTAGCCCCAGTGCCATCCCAGTGACCCCATAATCCTCTCTGTGCCCTCCTCTGCAGCTCCCAGTGCCATCCCAGTGCTCCCAGTACCACCCATGCAGCTCCCAGTGCCATCCCAGTGCTCCCAGTGCCACCCGTGCAGCCCCCAGTGCCATCCCAGTGCTCCCAGTACCACTCATGCAGCCCCCAGTGCCATCCCAGTGCTCCCAGTGCCACCCGTGCAGCCCCCAGTGCCATCCCAGTGCTTCCAGTACCACCCATGCAGCTCCCAGTGCCATCCCAGTGCTCCCAGTGCCAGCCATGCAGCTCCCAGTGCCATCCCAGTGCTTCCAGTACCACCTGTGCAGCCCCCAGTGCCATCCCAGTGCTCCCAGTACCAGCCATGCAGCCCCCAGTGCCATCCCAGTGCTCCCAGTGCCACCCGTGCAGCCCCCAGTACCACCCCAGTGCTCCCAGTGCCATACCAGTGCTCCCTCCGGAGCCCCCAGTGCCATCCCAGTGCTTCCAGTACCACCCATGCAGCTCCCAGTGCCATCCCAGTGCTTCCAGTACCACCTATGCAGCTCCCAGTGCCATCCCAGTGCTCCCAGTACCACCCATGCAGCTCCCAGTGCCATCCCAGTGCTTCCAGTACCACCCATGCAGCTCCCAGTGCCATCCCAGTGCTTCCAGTACCACCTATGCAGCTCCCAGTGCCATCCCAGTGCTCCCAGTACCACCCATGCAGCTCCCAGTGCCATCCCAGTGCTCCCAGTGCCACCCGTGCAGCCCCCAGTGCCATCCCAGTGCTTCCAGTACCACCTGTGCAGCCCCCAGTGCCATCCCAGTGCTCCCAGTACCAGCCATGCAGCTCCCAGTGCCATCCCAGTGCTCCCAGTACCACCTGTGCAGCCCCCAGTACCACCCCAGTGCTCCCAGTGCCATCCCAGTGCTCCCTCCGGAGCCCCCAGTGCCATCCCAGTGCTCCCAGTACCACCCATGCAGCTCCCAGTGCTTCCAGTACCAGCCATGCAGCTCCCAGTGCCATCCCAGTGCTCCCAGTACCAGCCATGCAGCTCCCAGTGCCATCCCAGTGCTCCCAGTACCACCCATGCAGCTCCCAGTGCCATCCCAGTGCTCCCAGTACCAGCCATGCAGCTCCCAGTGCCATCCCAGTGCTCCCAGTACCAGCCATGCAGCTCCCAGTGCCATCCCAGTGCTCCCAGTACCAGCCATGCAGCTCCCAGTGCCATCCCAGTGCTCCCAGTACCACCTGTGCAGCCCCCAGTACCACCCCAGTGCTCCCAGTGCCATCCCAGTGCTCCCTCCGGAGCCCCCAGTGCCATCCCAGTGCTCCCAGTACCACCCATGCAGCTCCCAGTGCTTCCAGTACCAGCCATGCAGCTCCCAGTGCCATCCCAGTGCTCCCAGTACCAGCCATGCAGCTCCCAGTGCCATCCCAGTGCTCCCAGTACCAGCCATGCAGCTCCCAGTGCCATCCCAGTGCTCCCAGTACCAGCCATGCAGCTCCCAGTGCCATCCCAGTGCTCCCAGTACCACCTGTGCAGCCCCCAGTACCACCCCAGTGCTCCCAGTGCCATCCCAGTGCTCCCTCCGGAGCCCCCAGTGCCATCCCAGTGCTCCCAATTCGCACCCCTGTTCCCTCTGTCATCGCGGTGTCCCCAGCCACAATGCCCCCCCAGTGTGGTGCCCCCCCCATGTCCCCGTGTCCCCTCCATGTCCTTGTGTCCCCCCCATGTCCCTGTTCCCCTCAGTGTGGTGCCCCCCCATGTCCTGGTGCCCCCTCCATGTCCCTGTGCCCCCCACACGTCCCCATGTCCCCCTTGTCCCTGTGCCTCCCCATGTCCCCCCCATGTCCCACCTGTGTCCCTGTTCCTCCCATGTCCCAGTGCCCCCTCAGTGCGGTGACCCCACCATGTCCCCCATGTCCCCATGCCCCTCCAATGCAGGGCACCCCCCCCATGGTGCGGTGCCCCCCACCATGTCCCCGTGTCCTCCCACCGTCCCTGTCCCTGTGCCTCCCCATGTCCCCCCCCATGTCCCTGTGCCTCCCCATGTCCCTATGCCCCTGCCATGTCCCCGTGCACCCCCATGTCCCCGTGCCCCCCCCATGTTCCTGTGCCTCCCCCTGTCCCTATGCCCCTGCCATGTCCCTGTCCCCATCATGTCCCACCTGTGTCCCCGTCCCCTCCATGTCCCGGTGCTCCCCCAGTGCTATGCCCCCCCCACCATGTCCCCATGCCCCCCCAATGCAGTGCACCCCCCCCCATGGTGCGGTGCCCCCCACCATGTCCCCGTGTCCTCCCACCGTCCCTGTCCCTGTGCCTCCCCATGTCCCCCCCTATGTCCCTGTGCCTCCCCATGTCCCCCCCCATGTCCCTGTGCCTCCCCATGTCCCTATGCCCCTGCCATGTCCCTGTGCCTCCCCATGTCCCCCCCCATGTCCCCGTGCCCCCCCCATGTCCCTGTGCCTCCCCCTGTCCCTATGCCCCTGCCATGTCCCTGTCCCCCCCATGTCCCACCTATGTCCCTGTCCTCTCCATGTCCCGGTGCTCCCCCAGTGCGATGCCCCCCCCACCATGTCCCCATGTCCCCCATGTCCCCATGTCCCCCCAGTACAGTGCCCCCCCATGCCCCCCACCCTGCAGTGCAGTGTCCCCCCCCATGTCCCCCATGCCCCCCCTAGTGCAGTGCCCCCCCGCCATGCCCCCCGCAGTGCGGTGCCACCCTCCATGTCCCCATGTCCCCCCCAGGCCACCTGACCTTCCAGGACTGCTTTGTGACGTCCGGGGTCTGGAACGTGGCCGAGCTGGTGCGAGTGTCCCAGAGTGAGTGGGGGGGGCCGGGGGGGGGGGCGAGGGGTGCAGGGGGTGAGGGAATGGAGGGGTGAGCCTGGGGACACGGGGGGGGGACACGGGACACACGCACACAGAGTGAGGAGGTGGGGTCTGGGGGTGCAGGTGGATGTTGGGGGGGACGAGAGTACATGGAGGGGATGGGGGGGGGCAAATGGGGGGACACAGGGGAGCAAATGGGGGTCTATGGGGATGGGGGGGCAAATAAGGGGCTATAGGGATGGGGGGACATGGGGGGCAATGGGGATGGGGGGCAAAGAAAGGAGCTATAGGGATGGGGGGGACATGGGGGGGCAAAGGGGAGGCTATGGGTATGGGGGGCAAAGGAGGAGCTATGGAGATGGGGGGACACGGGGGGGACAAATGGGGGTGGAGGGACACGGGGGGGCAAAAAGGGAGGGCTATGGGAGGGGGAAAGAGGGGGCTATGGGGATGGGGGGACACGTGAGGGGCAAAGGGGGAGCTATGGGGTTGGGGGGGACACATGGGGGAAAAGGGGGGATATGGGGATGGGGGACACAGGGGGGAAAAGGGGGGGCTATGGGGATGGGGGACACAAGGGGCAAATGGGGGGCTATGGGGATGAGGGGCAAAGAGGGGACAAATGGGGGGCTGTGGGGATGGGGGGCACAGGGGGGCAAATGGGGGGCTATGGGGCTGGAGGGCTGTGGGTCACAGAGGGGGGTTGGGAATTGAGAAGGGCTGTCGGTGCAGCTCCGACAGGGAGGGGGTGTCCTATATGGGTCCCCCACACCCCCTGTACCCGCCCTGTACCCCCCCAGCCCCTGTGGCAACGGCTTCGGGCCCCAACTTCTCGCTGGCCGACCTGGAGAGCCCGGGGGGCTACTACAACATCAGCCCCGTGGCCCTCGGACGCCGGCCCCTCGGCCCCCCCACTGCCAGGTAACCCCCCCGGGACCCCCATAACCCCTTGTGGCCCCCTGGAACTCCGCATAACCACCTTATTACACCCCACCATCACCACCCCTCAGCCCCTGGCACCCCCATAACCCCCTGTGCCCCCCTCGAGACCCCATAACCATCCAATTACCACCCCATGACCCCCCCTCAGCCACTGGCACCCCCATAACCCCTGGGACCCCCACAACTCGCTGTGCCCCCCCGGGACCCCATAACTGCCCAATTACTCACCCCCCCACCCCGGGACACCCCTGTAACCCCAGGTCCCCGTAACCCCCTCTGCTCCCCCCCAGAGACCCCATAACTGCCTAATTACCGCCCTATGACCCCCGCTTTCAGCCCCTGGGACCCCCATAACCCATTAGGCCTCCCCCATGTCCCTATAACCATCCAATTACCCCCCCATGACCCCCTCAGCCCCTGTAACCCCTGGGACCCCCATAACCTCCTGTGCCCCCCCCAGGACCCATAACCACCGAATTACCCCCCCATGACCCCCCCTTCAGCTCCCATAACCCCTGGGACCCCCATAACCCCCTGTGCCCCCCACCTCGAGTCCCCTGTAATCATCCGATTACGCCTCATGACCCCCTCTTAGCCCCTGGGACCCCCCATAACCCTTGGGACCCGCAATGCCTCCCTGAGACCCCCCATAACCATCCAATTCCCCCCCCATCGGACCCCTCCCAGTCCCCCATGGGACCCCTCAACACCCCACACCCCCTGTAGGCAGCCCCCCCCCAGCTCCTGTGTGTCCCCAGTGGGGAGGTTCCAGTCCCTGGAGGGGGGGGGCTTAGGGGTGACATCCCCCCCCACCTCGGTGACACCCCCCCTCTACAGCGGCCCCAAGCGCCCCAAAGCTCTGGACGAGGGGGACCTGGAGGGGCCGGGGGACGACGTCTTCTACCCCGGGCCGGGGCGATCGCCGGCCCCCGGGGGCAGCCAGGGGCCCTGGGGGGGCGACGTGGACACCGGTGGGTGGCACGAAGCGGGGGACAGTGTTGGGGGGCAGTTATGGATGTCAGGGGGTGATGAGAGGACAGTGGTGGGGGGAACAGGAGGGTCTTGGGGGGCAAAGGGGGGGCTCTGGGGATTGGGGGGGGCAATGGGGGGCACAGAGGGAATCCTGGGGGCAGTTGTGGATGTTGGGGGGTGATGAGAAGACAGTGGGGGGGCATGGGGGGCAGAACAGGGGGCTGTGGGCATGTGGGGGGGCAGTGGGGGCTTATGGAGGGGCACAGAGGGAGACAGTGAGGATGAGGGGCACGGGGGGGGCACACGTGGGGTCCTGGGGGCAGTTGTGGATGTTGGGGGGTGATGAAAGGACAGTGGGAGGGGAAGGGGGGACATGCGGGGCAATGGGGGGGCTGTGGGGATGTGAGGGGGGGATTGGGGGTGAGAGGGAGGCATAGGGGCATTATGGGGGGGCACAGGGGGGACAGTGAGGATGGGGGCACGGGAGGGCACGGAGGGGTGCCCTGGGGGCAGTTGTGGATGTTGGGGGGTGATGAGAGGACAGTGGGGAGGGGCATTGTTGGGGGGCATGGGGGGCAAAGGGGGGGCTGTGGGGATGCAGTGGGGTCATGGGGGGTTATGGGTGGGTCAATGGGGGTTTATGGGGGGGCACAGAGGAGGATAGTGAGGGTGGGGGGCACTGGGGGGGCACAGGGCATTCCTGGGGGCAGTTGTGGATGTTGGGGGGTGACAAGGGGACAGTGGGAGGGGGAAAAGGGGGGGCATGGGGTGCAAAGGGGGGGGCTGTGGGGATTTGAGGGAGCAATAAGGGGTTATGATGGGGCATAGGGGGGAACAGTGTGGGGGGCACAGGGGGGTCCTGGGGGCAGTTGTGGATGTTAGGAGGGGAGGGGGAGATGCTCTGTGCTGTGGGGCAATGAGGGTATTGGAGGAGTCTGGGGTTGTAGGGGGGTGTCCATGGGGCCATTGGGTTTTGGGTGCCCCCCCCAATCCGCTCGTTGCCCCCCCCAGGTCCGGCAGCGCTGAAGAAGTCGGGGAAGCTGGATTTCTGCAGCGCGCTGTCGGGGCACGCGGCCACCCCCCGCATGGCCTTCAGCCACCACCCCCTGCCCGTGCTGGCCGGCGTCCGCCCCGGTGAGACCCCAACCCCCCGGGACCCCCGGGGACCCCCCGGCCCCCCCCAGCCCCTCGGGAGCCCCGGGAACCCCCTCTGCTTCCTGCCCTCCCCTGGACCCCTCTGACCTCTCGGGACACCCCTCCCTTAGACCTTCCCCCAGGACCCCCCTGCCTCCCTCCAGCTCCTCAGGACCCCCGGGACGTCCCCCGCCTTCCCCTGGGACCCCTCTGAGCCTGCTTCCCATAATCCCAGTTCCCCCAGTCCCAACTCCTAGGGGCTGGGGGTGGTTCTGGGTCCCCCAGTCCCAAGTTTTCCAGTCCTAGTTCCTGGGTTCCAGTGGGAACTCGGGATGCCCCAGTCCCAGTTCCCCCAGTCCCAGCTCCCAGGACTTGGGGGGGCTCTGGGTCCCCGAGTCCCAACTCCTCTAGTCCCAGCTCCTGGGGTCCAAGGGGCTCTGGGTCCCCCAGTCCCATGTCTCCCAGTCACAGCTCCCCCAGTCCCATCTCCCGGTGTCCAGGGGGGGCTCTGAGTCCCCTAGTCTCAGCTCCCAGGGTTCGGGGAAGCTCTGGGTTCCCCAGTCCCATCTCCCTCAGTCCCAGATCCTGGAGTCCAGGGGGGCTCGGTTCCCCCAGTCCCAGCTCCCTTAGTCCCAGTTCCCCCAGTCCCACTTCTGGAGTCCAGTGGGGGGCTCTGTTCCCCCAGTCCCAGCTCCCCTAGTCCCAGCTCCCCCAGTCGTATCTCCTGGAGTCCAGGGGTGCCTCTGTGTCCCCCAGACCCAGTTCACGGAGTCCAGGGGGGCTCTGTGTCCCCCAGTCCCAGTTCCCCCAGTCCCAGCTCCTCCAGTCGAGGGGGGCTCTGATCCCCCAGTCCCAACTCCCTGAGTCCCAGCTCCCGGGGTCCGTGGAGGGCTCTGTGTCCCCCAGTCCCACTTCCCCCAGTCCCATCTCCCAGTGTCCAGGGGGGGCTCTGGGGCCCCCAGTTCCCAGGGTCCAGGGGGGCTCTGGGTCCCCCACTGCCAGTTCTCCCAGTCCCAGCTCCCCCAGTCCCAGCTCCCGGGATCTGAGGGGGCTCTGAGTCCCCCAATCCTACATCCCCCAGTCCCAGCTCCCCCAGTCCAGGGATGGCTCTGGTCCCCCAGTCCCATTTCCCAGGGTCTGGGGGGGCTCTGGTGCCCCAGTCCCAGAGTCCGGGGGGGACTCTTGTCTCCCAGCTCACCCAATCCCAGTTCCCCCAGTCCCAACTCCTGGAGTCCAGGGGCGCTCTGGATCCCCCTGTCCCGGGATCCAGGGAGAGCTCTTGTCTCCCAGTCCCAGCTCCCCCAGTCCCACCTACCCCAATCCCAGCTCCTGGGGTCCAGGGGGGCTCTGTGTCCCCCAGTCCCAGCTCCTCCAGTCCCATCTTCCAGGGTCTAGGGGGGGCTCTGGGGCCCCCAGTTCCCAGGGTCCAGGGGGGCTCTGGGTCCCCCACTGCCAGGTCTCCTAGTCCCAGCTCCCCCAGTCCCACCTACCCCAGTCACAGCTCCTGGAGTCCAGGGGGGCTCTGTGTCCCCCAGTCTCAGCTCCCCCAGTCCCATCTCCCAGGGGTCCTGGGGGGCTCTGGTCCCCAGTCCCATGTCTGGGTCTGCGGGTGCCCCAGTCCCAGGGGTTCGGGTATCTCTGGTCCCCAGTCTCTCGTCCCGGGGGGCTGTGGGTGCCCCAGGCCCGGGGGTCCAGGGGGGGCTCTTGTCCCCCAGTCCCAGCTCTTCCAGTCCCATCTTCCAGGGTCTAGGGGGGGCTCTGGGTCCCCCAGTCCCATGTCCCCCAGTCCCAGTTACCTCAATCCCATCTCCCAGGGTTTGGGGATCTCTAGTCCCCAGTCTCATGTCCCAGGGGGCTGCGGGTGCCCACCCCGGGGTGTCGGGGTTCAGGGGGGTCTCTGGTCCCCAGTCCCCTCTCTGATGGGCTGTGGGTGCCCATCCCGGGGGTGTCGGAGGGTCTCTGGTCCCCAGTCCCACATCCCGGAGTGGGGGCTGCAGGTGCCCCAGCCCAGGAGTGTCAGGGGGGTCTCTGGTCCCCAGTCCCATGTCCCGATGGACTGTGAGTGCCGGGGTTCTGGGGTCTCCGGTCCCCAGTCCCACATCCCAGGGGGCTGCAGGTGCCCCAGTCCCACGGTCCAGAGGGGTCTCTGGTCCCCAGTCCCCTCTCCGGGGGGCTGTGGATGCCCACCCTGGGGGTGTCAGGGTGTCCCTGGTCCCATGTCCGGGGGGCTGCGGGTGCACACCCTGGGGTGTTGAGGTTCAGGGGAGTCCCTGGTCCCGCGTCCGGGGGGCTGTGGGAGCCCAGCCTGGGGTGCTGAGGTTCAGGGGGGTTCCTGGTCCCGCATCCGGGGGGCTGTGGGGGCCCACCCTGGGGTGTTGAGGTTCAGGGGGGTCCCGGGTCTCGCGTCCGAGGGGCTGCGGGTGCCCACCCTGGGGTGTTGAGATTCAGGGGGGTCCCTGTTCCCACGTCGGGGGGGCTGCGGGTGCCCACCCTGGGATGTTGAGGATCAGGGGGGTCCCTGGTCCCACGTCGGGGGGGCTGCGGGTGCCCAGCCCGGGGTGTTGAGGTTCAGAAGGGTCCCTGGTCCTGCGTCCAAGGGGCTGCGGGTGCCCAGCCCAGGGTGTCGGGGTTCAGAGGGGTCCCTAGTCCCGCGTCCGGGGGGCTGTGGGTGCCCAGCCCAGGGTGTCGGGGTTCAGGGGGGTCCCTAGTCCCGCGTCCGGGGGGCTGCGGGTGCCCAGCCCAGGGTGTCGGGGTTCAGGGGGGTCCCTAGTCCCGCGTCCAAGGGGCTGTGGGTGCTCAGCCCACGGTGTCGGGGTTCAGAGGGGTCCCTAGTCCCGCGTCCAAGGGGCTGTGGGTGCCCAGCCCAGGGTGTCGGGGTTCAGGGGGGTCCCTAGTCCCACGTCCAGGGGGCTGTGGGTGCCCAGCCCAGGGTGTCGGGGCTGCGGGAGCCCAGCCCAGGGTGTCGGGGTTCAGAGGGGTCCCTAGTCCCGTGTCCGGGGGGCTGTGGGTGCCCAGCCCAGGGTGTCGGGGTTCAGGGGGGTCCCTAGTCCCGCGTCCAGGGGGCTGTGGGTGCCCAGCCCAGGGTGTCGGGGCTGCGGGTGCCCAGCCCAGGGTGTCGGGGTTCAGAGGGGTCCCTAGTCCCGTGTCCGGGGGGCTGCGGGTGCCCAGCCCAGGGTGTCGGGGTTCAGAGGGGTCCCTAGTCCCGCATCCGGGGGGCTGCGGGTGCCCAGCCCAGGGTGTCGGGGTTCAGGGGGGTCCCTAGTCCTGCGTCCAGGGGGCTGTGGGTGCCCAGCCCAGGGTGTCGGGGCTGCAGGTGCCCAGCCCAGGGTGTCGGGGTTCAGAGGGGTCCCTAGTCCCGTGTCCGGGGGGCTGCGGGTGCCCAGCCCAGGGTGTCGGGGTTCAGAGGGGTCCCTAGTCCCGCGTCCGGGGGGCTGCGGGTGCCCAGCCCAGGGTGTCGGGGTTCAGGGGGGTCCCTAGTCCTGCGTCCGGGGGGCTGCGGGTGCCCAGCCCAGGGTGTTGGGGTTCAGGGGGGTCCCTAGTCCCGCGTCTGGGGGTCTGCGGGTGCCCAGCCCAGGGTGTCGGGGTTCAGGGGGGTCCCTAGTCCCGCGTCCAGGGGGCTGCGGGTGCCCAGCCCAGGGTGTTGGGGTTCAGGGGGGTCCCTAGTCCCGCGTCCGGGGGTCTGCGGGTGCCCAGCCCAGGGTGTCGGGGTTCAGAGGGGTCCCTAGTCCCGTGTCCGGGGGGCTGCGGGTGCCCAGCCCAGGGTGTCGGGGTTCAGGGGGGTCCCTAGTCCCGCGTCCAAGGGGCTGTGGGTGCTCAGCCCACGGTGTCGGGGTTCAGAGGGGTCCCTAGTCCCGCGTCCAAGGGGCTGTGGGTGCCCAGCCCAGGGTGTCGGGGTTCAGGGGGGTCCCTAGTCCCACGTCCAGGGGGCTGTGGGTGCCCAGCCCAGGGTGTCGGGGCTGCGGGAGCCCAGCCCAGGGTGTCGGGGTTCAGAGGGGTCCCTAGTCCCGTGTCCGGGGGGCTGTGGGTGCCCAGCCCAGGGTGTCGGGGTTCAGGGGGGTCCCTAGTCCCGCGTCCAGGGGGCTGTGGGTGCCCAGCCCAGGGTGTCGGGGCTGCGGGTGCCCAGCCCAGGGTGTCGGGGTTCAGAGGGGTCCCTAGTCCCGTGTCCGGGGGGCTGCGGGTGCCCAGCCCAGGGTGTCGGGGTTCAGAGGGGTCCCTAGTCCCGCATCCGGGGGGCTGCGGGTGCCCAGCCCAGGGTGTCGGGGTTCAGGGGGGGTCCCTAGTCCTGCGTCCAGGGGGCTGTGGGTGCCCAGCCCAGGGTGTCGGGGCTGCAGGTGCCCAGCCCAGGGTGTCGGGGTTCAGAGGGGTCCCTAGTCCCGTGTCCGGGGGGCTGCGGGTGCCCAGCCCAGGGTGTCGGGGTTCAGAGGGGTCCCTAGTCCCGCGTCCGGGGGGCTGCGGGTGCCCAGCCCAGGGTGTCGGGGTTCAGGGGGGTCCCTAGTCCTGCGTCCGGGGGGCTGCGGGTGCCCAGCCCAGGGTGTTGGGGTTCAGGGGGGTCCCTAGTCCCGCGTCTGGGGGTCTGCGGGTGCCCAGCCCAGGGTGTCGGGGTTCAGGGGGGTCCCTAGTCCCGCGTCCAGGGGGCTGCGGGTGCCCAGCCCAGGGTGTTGGGGTTCAGGGGGGTCCCTAGTCCCGCGTCCGGGGGTCTGCGGGTGCCCAGCCCAGGGTGTCGGGGTTCAGAGGGGTCCCTAGTCCCGTGTCCGGGGGGCTGCGGGTGCCCAGCCCAGGGTGTTGGGGTTCAGAGGGGTCCCTAGTCCCGTGTCCGGGGGGCTGCGGGTGCCCAGCCCAGGGTGTCGGGGTTCAGAGGGGTCCCTAGTCCCGCGTCCAGGGGGCTGCGGGTGCCCAGCCCAGGGTGTCGGGGTTCAGGGGGGTCCCTAGTCCTGCGTCCGGGGGGCTGCGGGTGCCCAGCCCAGGGTGTTGGGGTTCAGGGGGGTCCCTAGTCCCGCGTCCGGGGGGCTGTGGGTGCCCAGCCCAGGGTGTCGGGGTTCAGAGGGGTCCCTCATCCCACGTCCGGGGGGCTGCGGGTGCCCAGCCCAGGGTGTCGGGGTTCAGGGGGGTCCCTAGTCCCGTGTCCGGGGGGCTGCGGGTGCCCAGCCCAGGGTGTCGGGGTTCAGAGGGGTCCCTAGTCCCGCGTCCGGGGGGCTGCGGGTGCCCAGCCCAGGGTGTCGGGGTTCAGGGGGGTCCCTAGTCCTGCGTCCGGGGGGCTGCGGGTGCCCAGCCCAGGGTGTTGGGGTTCAGGGGGGTCCCTAGTCCCGCGTCCGGGGGGCTGTGGGTGCCCAGCCCAGGGTGTCGGGGTTCAGAGGGGTCCCTCATCCCACGTCCGGGGGGCTGCGGGTGCCCAGCCCAGGGTGTCGGGGTTCAGGGGGGTCCCTAGTCCCACGTCCAGGGGGCTGCGGGTGCCCAGCCCAGGGTGTTGGGGTTCAGGGGGGTCCCTAGTCCCGCGTCTGGGGGTCTGCGGGTGCCCAGCCCAGGGTGTCGGGGTTCAGGGGGGTCCCTAGTCCCACGTCCGGGGGGCTGCGGGTGCCCAGCCCAGGGTGTTGGGGTTCAGGGGGGTCCCTAGTCCCACGTCCAGGGGGCTGCGGGTGCCCAGCCCAGGGTGTTGGGGTTCAGGGGGGTCCCTAGTCCCGCGTCTGGGGGTCTGCGGGTGCCCAGCCCAGGGTGTCGGGGTTCAGGGGGGTCCCTAGTCCCACGTCCAGGGGGCTGTGGGTGCCCAGCCCAGGGTGTCGGGGCTGCGGGTGCCCAGCCCAGGGTGTCGGGGTTCAGGGGGGTCCCTAGTCCCGCGTCTGGGGGTCTGCGGGTGCCCAGCCCAGGGTGTCGGGGTTCAGGGGGGGTCCCTAGTCCCGCGTCTGGGGGTCTGCGGGTGCCCAGCCCAGGGTGTCGGGGTTCAGGGGGGTCCCTAGTCCCGCGTCCGGGGGGCTGCGGGTGCCCAGCCCAGGGTGTCGGGGTTCAGGGGGGTCCCTAGTCCCGCGTCCGGGGGGCTGCGGGTGCCCAGCCCAGGGTGTCGGGGTTCAGGGGGGTCCCTAGTCCCGCGTCCGGGGGGCTGCGGGTGCCCACTCGGGGTGCCGGCGCTGAGGGTCCCTGCAGGCAGCCCGCGGGCCTCGGCCTCGGCGCTGCACTTCCCGTCGGGGTCCCTGCTGCCCCAGTCGAGCCCCTACTTCGCGCACCCCACCATCCGCTACCACCACGGGCAGGACTCGCTCAAGGACTTCGTCCAGTTCGTCTGCGCCGACGGCGCCGCCCAGGGCCCCCAGGTGGGACGGGGGACACGGGGGACACGGTGGGGGACACTGCCTGGGGGCGGCGGGGGGGATGCTGTAGGGACAGGGGATGGGGGGGACGCTGCAGGGACAGGGGGACACTGTAAGGAGGGGGGAACACTATAGGGAGCGGGGGGACGCTGCAAGGTTGGGGATGGGGGTGGGATGCTGTAGGGACAGAGGGGTGGGGACGCGGGGAGGGGACACTGCAGGGACAGGGGGAATGGGGTGAGGAGGGGGGGATGCTGTAGGGAGGGGGGGGTGGGCGTGGGGAGGGGACGCTGCAGGGACAGGGAGGATGGGGACATGAGGGGGACGATGCAGGGACAGCGGGGACAGGGATGACACTGTATGGATGGGGACGGGGTTGGAGGGGGACACTCTAGGGACAGGAGGATGGGGACGTGGGGAGGGGGGACACTGCCAGGACACAGGGACGCTGTGAGGATGGGGACAGGGGGGATGCTGTAGGGACAGGAGGATGGGGACATGGGGTGCGGGGACACTGTAGGGAGAGGGGGATGCTGGGAGGATGGGGGGGACACTGTAAGGATAGAGAGGATGGGGACAGCAGGGGGGACACTGCAGGGACAGGGTTGACACCACTGTGAGGATGGGGACAGGGGGGATGCTGTAGGGACAGGAGAATGGGGACACGGGGAGGGGACACTGCAGGGACAGGGGGATGCTGTGAGGAGGAGGTGGACACTGTAGGGACAGGGAGGATGGAGGACAGTAGGGGACATGCTGCAGGGACAGAGGGGACAGGGACGCAACCGGGAGGGGGACACTACCAGGACATGGGGATGCTGCGGGAATGGGGACAGGGGAGACGCTGCAGGGAAAGGGGGGACGCCGTGGGGCTGGGGACACTGAGGGGACAGGGAGACACGGATGGGGAGACGTGGGGACACTGATGGGGATGCTGCCCAGGAGCCCCAGCGGGGACACTGGTCCCAGTTCGGAGCCCCAGCAGTGACACTGGTCCAAGTTTAGAGCCCTGCTGGGGACACTGGTCCCAGTTTGGAGCCCCAGTGGGGACACTGGTCCCAGTTCAGAGCCCTGCTGGGGACACTGGTCCCAGTTCGGAGCCCCAGTGGGGACACTGGTCCCAGTTCAGAGCCCTGCTGGGGACACTGGTCCCAGTTCGGAGCCCCAGTGGGGACACTGGTCCCAGTTCAGAGCCCTGCTGGGGACACTGGTCCCAGTTCGGAGCCCCAGTGGGGACACTGGTCCCAGTTCAGAGCCCTGCTGGGGACGCTGGTCCCAGTTTGGAGCCCCAGTGGGGACACTGGTCCCAGTTCAGAGCCCTGCTGGGGACACTGGTCCCAGTTTGGAGCCCCAGTGGGGACACTGGTCCCTCTCCTCGAGGAACTCCCCCCTCCTTGAAGACCCCCCCTACCTTGAGGACCCCCCACCCATCTTGGGGACCCCTCCACCGGACCCCCGCCACCTTGAAGCCTCCCCCCCCACCTCCTTGAGGACCCCCCAAAGCGCTGCTCCCCCTCCCGGGTTTTGGGGTTCCCGGGGGTCCCGTCACCGTGTTCTCGTTGCAGCCGTGCGGGGCGCAGGGCCGGGCTGGGGGGGCTGCGGGGGCCCCCCTGGCTCGGCCGCTGCCCCTGCCCCCAGCGGAGCCCAAAGCCCCCAGCGGCCCCCAGGGCGGAGCGGCCGCTGCACCCCGTAAGTGCCCCTGCTGCGCCCCACTGTGCCCCACTGCGCCCCACTGCACCCGCAGCCGGGGCCTGGCCGTGGGGGCACGGGGTGCAGTGGGGTGCAGGGGGGGTGCAAGGGGCTGCAGGGGTGCAGCAGCGGGTGTGGGGGTGCAGGGGGTGCAGTGGGGTGCAGGAGGTGCAAAGGGTGCAGGGAGTACAAGGGGGCGCAGGGGGTGCAATGGGGTGCAGGGGACACAATGGGGTGCAAGGGTGCAGCAACGGGTGTGGGGTGCAGGGTCATGGTAGTGGGGGTGCAGCTGGATGCAGGGGTGCAGCAGCAGGTGTGGGGGTGCAGGGGTGCAGAGGTCTGAAAGGGGGTGCAGGGTCATGGCAGTGGGGTGTGCAAAGGGGTGCAGAGGGTGCAAGGGTGCAGTAGTAGGGGTGCAGGGGGTGCAGGGGTGCAGCAAGCAGTGGGGTGCAGGGTCACAGCAGTGGGATGCAGCAGGTACAAGGGGTGCAGCAGCGGGTGTGGGGGTGCAGAGTCATGGCAGTGGGGTGCAGGAGTGCAGGGGGCGCAAGGGGGTGCAGGGGGTGCAACAGTGGGGTGCAGGGGTGCAGCAGTGGATGTGAGGGTGCAGGGGGTACAACAGTGGGGTGCAGGGGTGCAGCAGTGGATGTGGGAGTGCAGAGTGTGCAGCAGTGGGGTGCGAGGGGGTGCAGCAGCACATGCAAGGGGGTGCAGCAGCAGGTGTAGGGGTGCAGCTCTGCAGTGCAGTGGGTGCAAGGGGATGCAGGGGTGCAGCAGCAGGTGTGGGGGTGCAGAGGGTGCAGCAGTGGGGTACAAGGTCACAGCAGTGGGGTGCAGGGGTGCATGGGGGTGCAGCAGCAGGTGTAGGGGTGCAGGCGTGCAGCAATGGGGTGCAGGAGTGCAGGGGGGTGCAGGGAGTGGAAGGGGGTACAGGGGTACAGCAGCGGGCATGGGGGTGCAGGGTCACAGCAGTGGGGTGCAGCAGGTACAAGGGGTGCAGCAGTGGATGTGGGGGTGCAGGGGGTGCAACAGGGGTGCAGCAGGTGCGAGGAGTGCAGCAGTGGCATGCAGGGGTGCAGCAGTGGATATGGGGGTGCAACAGTGGGGTGCAGCAGGTGCAAGGGGGTGCAGCAGTGGCATGCAGGAGTGCAGGGGGTTCAAGGGGGTGCAGCAGCAGGTGTAAGGGTGCATCTCTGCAGTGCACGGGGTGCAGCAGGGGGGTGCAGCAGAGGGGTGCAGAGGAGTGCAGAGTCATGGCAGGGGGGTGCAGCAGCTAGTGGGGGGGCGCAAGGGGGTGCAGCAGCAGGTGTAGGGTGCAGGGTCATGGCAATGGGGTGCAGGGGGTGCAGCAGGGGGGTGCAGGAATGCAGAGTCATGGCAGTGGGGTGCAGCAGGTAGAGGGGCGCAAGGGGGTGCAGCAGCAGGTGTAGGGTGCAGGGTCATGGCAGGGGGCTGCAATGGGGTGCAGGGGGTGCAGCAGGGGGTTGCAGAGGTGCAGAGTCATGGCAGTGGGGTGCAGCAGCTAGTGGGGGGGCGCAAGGGGGTGCAGCAGCAGATGTAGGGTGCAAGGTCACAGCAGTGGGGTGCAGCAGGTGCAAGGGGGTGCAGCAGCTGGTGCAGGGGTGCTTTGGGGTGCACAGCAGTGGGGTGCAGGGGCACAGTAGTGGGGTACAAGGCATGCAGCGGGGGGTTGCGGGGGTGCAGGTTCCAGGCCAGCAGCCCCCTTGGCCAGTGGCCTGCGTGGCAGTGGTGGCCGTGAGGCAAGCCAGGAGCGGTGACACCGGGGGCACCAAGGTGACCCGGGGGGGGTGGGGGGGGGAGTGGGTGGGGTGGGTGACACCAGGTGGCCCAGGGTGGGGGCCAGGTGGCCCGGGGTGGGGACCAGGTGGCCCAGCCCGGCCCGGCTGCCCGTGCATCATCACCTCCTCCCCATTGTCATTGCTGCCCGCCCCCCCCCCCCCCCAAGTCCCGGGCACCCCCCGTCCACTCCCCCAGCGCCTCATGACCCCCCAGCGCCTCATGCCCCCCCATCCCTAATTCCGTCCTCACAGCTCCATTTCTCCCCTTTTTACCCCATTTTCGGGGGGGGGGGGTGGGGGTCTGGAGGGTTTTATTTTTGGGGGGGGGGAGCAGACACTGGTGCTGCTGGGGTGGGGGGGCTGTCCTCGAGCCGAACATGGAGGGTCTGGAGGCGGGGGGGGGGAATCATTAGGGATTTCCTATCTCCATCCTCGGGGCAAGGATGGGGACAGGGTGGGGGACAAAGGGACACGGGGTGGGGGGGGCTCACAGGTGAGTACGGGGGAGCTGGCGCGGCACGAGGTGGGGGGGCACACACCTGTGCTTGCACACGCATGGCTTTGCACGCTCATCTGCGACCCCCCCCCCCATTGGTTTGCACGCTCAGACGCGAGCTCGCCGCAGCACAGGGGCCGCCGCACGCCTGCAGCACGCGTGTCGCACGCCTCGCACGCCCGCAGCGTGTCGCACGCCTCGCATACCTGTCACCCGCCTGTGCCGCGCGTGTTGTCCCCGTGCCCTGCGTGTCACACGCCTGCAGTGCTTGTGTGTCCCCCCACCCCACCCCGAGCACGTCGCTTGCCTCGCACGCCTCGAACACACGTGCCGCACGTGTGTCGCACACGCCTCGAGCCGGCGCGTCGCCCGCTCTCCCCGCAGCATTCGCAGCGTCAGGCGCCGCCGCTGCCCCCCGCCTTGTCGGCCTCGGACCCCGCGACGGCAACTTTCTGACCCTCCCCCAGCAGCAGGTAGGGGGACACCCCCCCCCACCCCAACTCCTAGGGAACACCCCACTCGCCCCAAGGACCCCCCTTTCTCAGTTCTGTGAACCCCCCTCGGTTCTGGGGACCCTCCCTTCAGTCCTATGGACCCCCACTCAGTTCTAGGGACTTCCCCCCCTTCACTCCTGTGAACCCCAAACTGTGGACTCCCCTCAGTTCTGGGGACCCCCCTCAATCACAACTGTGAACCCTCCCCTCAGTCCTAGGAATCCCCCCCCCAATGCCTCGGGGACCCCCCTTCTCAGTTCTGTGAACCCCCCTCAGTTCTGGGGGACCCTCCCTTCAGTCCTATGGACCCCCACTCAGTTCTAGGGACTTCCCTCCCTTCACTCCTGTGAACCCCCCCCCTCACTCCTCGGGAACCCTCCCTGTACTGGGGATCCCCCCCCATCAGTCCTGTGGACTCCCCTCAGTTCTGGGGACCCCCCTCAATCACCCCTGTGAACCCTCCCCTCAGTCCTAGGGATCCCCCCAATGCCTCAGGGACCCCCCTTCTCAGTTCTGTGAACCCCCCCTCGGTTCTGGGGACCCTCCCTTCAGTCCTATGGACCCCCACTCAGTTCTAGGGACTTCCCCCCCTTCACCCCTGTGAACCCCCCCTTACTCCTTGGGAACCCCCTCTATACCGGGGATCCCCCCCATCAGTCCTGTGGACTCCTCTCAGTTCTGGGGACCCTCCTCAATCACCCCTGTGAACCCTCCCCTCAGTTCTAAGGATCCCCCCCCCATGCCTCGGGGACCCCCCGCTTCAGTCTTGTTGACCTCCCTCATTTCTAGGGACCCCCCCACTTCACACCTGTGAAACCCCCCTCACTCCTAGGGACACCACACACACCCCAAGGACCCCCCCTTCAGTCCTATGGACCCCCACTCAGTTCTAGGGACTCCCCCTTTCACCCCTGTGAACCCCCCCTTCACTCCTAAGGACCCCCCCCCATGACCCAGGGACCCCCCCCAAAGTCCTGTGGACCCTCATCAGTTCTGGGGACCCCACATTACATCCCTGTGAACCCCCCTCACTCCTGGGGACCTCCCCATGCCCCAAGGTTCCCCCCTCCCTCAGTCCTATGGACCCCCCCACCCAGTTCTGGAGACACCCCTTTACCCCTGTGAACCCCCCCTCACACCTGGGAACCCCCCTCAGTTGTGGGGATCCCCCTCACTACTGGGGACGCCCTCCATGCCTCGGGGACCCACCCAATCAGTCCTATGGAACCCCCCCCCACTTCTGGGGACCCCCTCCATCACCCCTGTGAACCCCCCCCCACTCTTGAGAAACCCCACCCTGTGCTGGGGACCCTCCCTCAGACATGGGGATCCCCCTACCCCTGATGAACCCCCTCACTCCTTGGGAACCCTCCCTGTGCTATGGACCCCCTTCACTTCTGGGGACCCCCCCCAACCCCTGAAACCCCACCTTGACTCCTGCCCCCCCCTCCATTCCTCCTTCATCCCCAAAGGCTGAACCTCTCCCCTCCCCCCTCCCGGGCTAATTAGGCAGTTAATGAGCCCCACCCCGCCCTGCCCCAAACAGGGGGGGGGCACTCCCCCCCCCCGGCCCCCCCAATGTCTGGTTGCCATGGCAACGAGACATGATGTCATGGCTGTGGCAACAATGGCAGGTCACCATGGCAACGCAGTGGAGAAACCACCCCCCCCCATCACCCTGGTAGCCCTAGAGGGGGTGGATGCAGGGGGTCGCGGGCACCGTGGCACGAGGCCCGATTGGCCGGTTGCCCACGGGCCGGGGGTGGGGGATTGGGGCCAATGGGGCCTCGGCAGATGCAGCCGTTGGCTGGTGCCGAAAGAGCCCTGGTAGCCATTGGCTGGCACCGAGAGAGCCCTGGTAGCGGTTGGCTGGCACCGAGAGAGCCCTGGTAGCGGTTGGCTGGCACCGAGAGAGCCCTAGTAGCCATTGGCTGGCACCGAGAGAGACCTGGTAGCCATTGGCTGGCACTAAGTGAGCTCTGGCGGCCGTTGGCTGGCACTGAGCGAGCCCTGGTAGCCATTGGCTGGCACCGAGAGAGCCCTGGTAGCCATTGGCTGGCACTAAGCAAGCTCTGGCAGTCGTTGGCTGGCACCGAGCGAGCCCTGGTAACATTGGCTGGCACCAAGAGAGCCCTGGTAGCCATTGGCTGGCACTAAGTGAGCCCTGGTAGCCATTGGCTGGCACTGAGCGAGCTCTAGTAGCCATTGGCTGGCACCAAGCCCTGGTAGCCATTGGCTGGCACTAAGTGAGCCCTGGTAGCCATTGGCTGGCACCGAGCGAGCTCTAGTAGCCATTGGCTGGCACCAAGCAAGCTCTGGCGGCCGTTGGCTGGCACCGAGAGAGCCCTGGTATCCATTGGCTGGCACCGAGTCCTGGTAGCCATTGGCTGGCACCGAGCCCTGGTAGCCATTGGCTGGCACCGAGTGAGCTCTGGTGGCCGTTGGCTGGCACCGAACGAGCCCTGGTAGCCATTGGCTGGCACCGAGCGAGCTCTGGCGGCCGTTGGCTGGCACCGAGCGAGCCCTGGCAGCCGCGGGCACTGCGGCCGCAGCTCCATTGGCCAGCGAGGGTGGTGAGGTGGCTGAGCATCCAATGGCGACGGAGCGACCGCGCCCGCACGCCTGCAGCCCCGCAGCCCCATCCATGGACCCCCCAATCCCGCATCCATGGAGCTCAAATCCTGCATCCATGGGGTCCCCAATCCTGCATCCCTAGAGCCCCTAGTCCTGCATCCCTAGAGCCCCCAGTCCTGCATCCATGTGGTCCCTAAATCCTGCATCCATGGAGCCCCCAGTCCTGCATTCATGGGGTCCTGCAATCCTGCATCCGTGGAGCCGCCAATCCAGCATCCATGGAGCCCCCAGTCCTACATCCATGGAGCCCTCAATCCCGCAACCATGGGGTCCCTAGTCCCGCATCCATGGAGCCTCCAATCCCACATACATGGAGCCCCCAATTCTGCATCCATGGAGCCCCCAGTCTCCCATCCATGGACCCCCCAGTCTCCCATCCATGGAGCCCCCAATCCTGCATCCATGGAGCCTCCAATCCTGCATCCATGGGTCCCCAATCCTGCATCCATGGAGCCCCCAGTCCCGCATCCATGGAGCCCCCAATCCCGCATCCATGGAGCCTCCAATCCTGCATCCATGGGTCCCCAATCCCGCATCCATAGAGCCCCCAATCCCGCATCCATAGAGCCCCCAATCCCGCATCCATGGAGCCCCCAATCCCGCATCCATAGAGCCCCCAATCCCGCATCCATGGAGCATCCAATCCTGCATCCATGGAGCCCCCAATCCCACATCCATGGGTCCCCAATCCCGCATCTATGGAGCCCCCAATCCCGCATCCATGGAGCCTCCAATCCCGCATCCATGGAGCCCCCAATCCCGCATCCATGGAGCCCCCAATCCCGCACCCATGGGGTCCCAAATCCTGCATCTCTGGTTCCCCTAATCCCAGATCCTTGCCCCCACCCCTCATTCTGGCTCTTTGGGTCCAAATGCCAAGTCTGGGGGTTGAGGGGGTGGGGTTTGGGGGGGGACTGTGGGTTTCCCCCCCTCCCCACTGACCCCCTTCTCCCCCCAGTCCTGGTTCCTCTGATGCCGCCTCGGGACGAGGAGAAACCACCTGGAAAAAGGAGAAAAAAAGAACAAAACCACAAAAAAAGACAAAAAAAGCCGCAGCCCCCCCCGGCCCCCCCCTCACCCCCCGCCGTCTGCCCCTGGGGGGGCCCCAGCACCCCCCAACCCCGACGTGGATGAGGGTTCGGCCTCTCTGATGTGTCCCCTACCCCCCGGGACCCCCCCCCCCCGGCACAGACAGGGTCACCCCGAGCCCCCCCTCTGCGATTTGGGGGTGGGGGGGGTGCACACGCGTGTCCTGTGCGCTCAACATGGGAGCACACGCATGTCCTGGGCACACGATGCATCATCACACGTGTGTGCACGGCTCGGAGAGGGGGGGGGGAACACGGGGGGGGTTGGTCACACTACATGCCCCCCCCCTTCTAACCCCCCCGAACCCACCCCCCCCCCCCAAGTGTGCCCCCCGAGCCCCCGCACACGCGTGTGCCCCGGTCACCAGCACTCGCACACGCTCCGCACACGCGTGTGCTGGGGGGGCCCCCTTGCTGCAGGCCAGTGAGTGGGGCCGGGGGGGGGGGGTCCGAACCACCCTGACCCCCCCCCCAAAACCGCCCCCCACTCCCACCCCACCGCCCCCCCCTCCCCCCCCCCCCCCCCCCCGCTTTGGGATCCCTCCCTGACGCCTCCCCCCAGCCCCCAGCCCTGGCTCGTTTTTTTAATTAAGTGCAATTACCCCCAGGCGAGGCCCCCCCCCCCCCACTTTGGGGTCAAACCCCTGCGTTTTGGGGTCCAACCCCGCTTGGGGTCAAACCCCCCCCCCTTCGGGTTTGGGGTCAAACCCCCCCGTTTTGGGTCAGACCCCCCCTTTTTTGGGGTTAAACCCCTTCTTTTTGGTCCAATCTCCCCATTTGGGGTTAAACCCCACTCCCCCCCCCCCCGTTTAGGGTCCCCCCCCCCATTTAATCCCCCCCTCTTGGGGTCAAACCTCCCATTCTGGGGTCAAACCCCCCCTTTTCGGGTGCCCCCCACACACTTTCCAAGTGCTTTTTTGGGGAAAACCCCATTTTCCCCTCATTTTGCCCCGCGGGGTGTGTGTCGTCCCCCCCCCAGTTTTTTGTTTTTTTATCGGTTTTGGGTCATTTTGCCCCATATCCCGTGGGGGGGTCTGGGGGGGGGATTCCTGCCACAGGGGCCCATGGGGAGGGGAATTTGGGGGTGTTTTGCTCAATATTCGGGGTTTCTGCACCTTTCGGTGTGGGGGGGACAGGATGGGACCCCCCCCCCTTCACCCCAGGGTGGTTTGGGGTGGTCCTGCCCCCCCTTCCCCCCCCCCCCCCCAGTCCCCGGGTTTTGGGGTCAAATGGACCAAAACTGCTTTTGCCTTAGGCCCCCCCCCCTGCGTGCCTTCCCCCACCATGAGCCCCTCAAATATGGGGACCCCCCCCCCTTTGTGGCCCCCACCCTTGGGTTTTTGGACACCACCCCCCCCCCCCACGGGGCGCCCCCCCACCAGCAATGCTTCCCCCCCCCCCACTCCCCTGGGAAACAGCCTTCCCCCTCATTTTTGGGTCCCTCTTGGGGCCTCCCACCAGCAATGGGGCCTCCAATATTTGGGGACCCCCCCACCAGCAAAGGGCCCCCCTCCAGCCACCAGCCCCCCCTTCCCAGCTCTGGGACTCCCCCCCCTTCCAAATCATGGGGGGGGGGGGTGTTGGGGAGGTGGTGTCTCTCCTCCCCCACCCCCCCCAAATTGCACCTTTGGGGACCCCCCCCGGTTCGCCCCCCCCGCACGTGGTCGTGACGTCATTTCCCGTGGGGGTGGCTCGGCCCCTCCCCCCCCCCGGGAAGGAGGAAAAAAAATCCGCGGAAAAAAGGGGCAAAAAAGAGAGAGAAAAAGAAAAAAAGAGAAAATTGAAATAAAAAAGTGTTGGACCCGCCCCGCCCACCTCGATCCGGGGGGGGGGGAACAGGGGGATGGGGGGGGATTGGGGGGGTCACGGGGAGGGGGGGGTCCCTGGGGTATAGGGGCTCACGGGGGGGTCTAATTGGAGTACGAGGGGAATTGGGGGTCACTGGAAGGGGGGGTCACGGGAGGGTGAGGGGGGGGTCTCTTGGATCTGGGGGGTCACGGGGGTGAGGGGGGTGTCAGTTATGGGGGGATTGGGGGTCACAGGGAGGGGGAGTCTAATTGGGGTACGAGGGGATTGGGGGGGTCACGGGGGGTGGAGGGAGTGTCTCTGGGTTATGGGGGGACTGGGGTTCATTGGGGTACAGGAGGATTGGGGGGGTCACGGGGGGTGAGGGGGGTCTCTGGGGTACGGGGGATTGGAGGGGTCACGAGAAGGGGTGGTCTCTGGGTTAGGGGGGGCTTGGGGGCTCGCGGGGGGGTGAGGGGGGTCTCTGCGTTATGGGGAGATTGGGAGGTCATGGGGAGGGGGAGTCATTGGGGTACAGGTGGTTTGGGGGGGGTCATGGGAGGAGGGGGGTCTCTGGGTTATGGGAGGGTTGGGAGGGTCACGGGGAGGGGCGTCTTCAGGGTACAGGGGGTTTGGGGGGTCACAGGGGGGTCTCTGGGGTACGGGGGGGGACTGGGGGGTTCACAGGGAGGGAGGGTCATGGCGGGGTGAGGGGGGGTCAATTTGGTTATGGGGGGATTAGGAGGGTCTCTGGGTCCCGGGGGGATTTGGGGGGTCCCGGGGGGATGGGGGGTCAGCATCCCCCTCGCTGGCAGCAGCCCCGGCCCCAAGCTGGGTCCCCATGGCAACGCGGTCCCCATGGCAACGGGGTCCGGGCGGGGATGGGGTCCCCATGGCGACCGCGGGGTCCCCGGGATGGGGGGGGGGGGGCGGGGGAGACCCCAGGAACAACCCCAAAACCGGCTGATTTCACCTCATTTCAGGTGTCTGGCCCCTCCCCCACGCTGAGAGGGGCAAAGGGCGGGGCCCCCCCCGCCCCCCCCCGGACCCAACCCCCCCCTCCCCCCTCCACGTGGCCCCATTGGAAAATGCTGGGGGGGGGGGGGGGGGGGGGCGGCTCTCCAGGACCCTTTGGGGGGTGGGGGAGGTGTCCCTGGGAGGGGGGGTGTCGGGGTGGGGGGGGGGGGTTTGTCCCGCATCAGGCGGAGCGGATTTGGGGCATTTCGGGGATTTCTGCTCCAAGCTGGGGCTGATCCCCCCCCCCTCCCCCCCCCTCCCCAAACCAGTGTTTCCAGTGCTCCCAGTGCCGCCCCCCCCCCCCCCGTGTCGCCGCGAGGCGTCAGGTGACGGGGGGGGGTGGAAGGAGGGGGGGGGACAGTGACCCCACTTCCCCTTTCGGGGCCATAAAGAGCGGGAGGGGCCCGGGGGGGGGGACAGGAGGGGACAGGAGGGTGAGTGGAGCTGACAGCGCTGGACGGGACGGGACGGGAACCTTGGGGACCCCCCAGGCCCCTTGGGACCCCCCCGAACCTCTTGGGACCACCCCCCCTAGATCCTTTGGGACCTCCCCCTCCCCCCAAACCCCTTTGGGACCCACCCCAGACCCCTTGGGACGCCCCCTTGGGACAGTCCCCAACCCCTTGGTTGTCTCCCCATAGAACTTTGGGGACCCCCAGAACCCCTTGGGACTCCCCTTGCCCCCAAGATCCCTCGGGAACCTCCCTGAGCCCCTTAGGACACTCCCTACCCCAAGACCCTTTGGGATCCTCCTGAACCCCTTGGGACACCCCCAGACCCTTTGAGACCCCCCCCTAGACCACTTGGGACACTCCCAAACCCCTTGGGACATCACACCCCTCCCGCCAAAGCCCTTGGGTTCCCCCCCCCAGACCCCTTTGGACACCCCTAAATCCCTTGGGAACACACACACCCCCAGACCCCTTTGGGATTCCCCCCGCCCCGGACCCCTTTGGGACCCCCCACCAGATCACTTGGGACCCTCCCAAACCTCTTGGGACCCCCAGCCCCGAATCCCTTGGGACCTCCCCCCCTAGACCCTTTGGGACCCCGTTAGACTCCTTGGGACCCTCCCAAACCCCTTTGGGGGCCCCCAGACCCCTTGGGACCCCCCCTAGACCCCTTGGGACCCCGTTAGACTCCTTGGGACCCTCCCGAACCCCTTTGGGACCCCCCAGACCCCTTGGGACCCTCCTAAACCCTTTGGGACACCACCCCCCTCCTCTCTTGGGGTTCCCCCCCACAGACCCCTTGGGACCCCTCTAAATCCCTTGGGAACACACACCCACACACCCACACACCCTTGGGATCCCTCCCCCAAAACCCTTTGGGACCCCCCCTAAACCCTTTGGGACCCCCTCGCCCCCCAAAACCCCTTGGAACACCCCCCTCCCAAACCCTTGAGACCTGCCCCCCCCAAACCCCTTTGGGCCCCCCCGGACCCCTGTGCCTCCCAAACAACCTGAGACCCCCCCCTAGATATCTGGGTTCCATGGGTGGAGATTGGGACCCCCGTGGCCCCCCCCGGATTCCAGGGTCCCATAGATGTCAGGACTCCTGTTCCCCCCCAACCCCGACTCCCTGGGACCCCCCCGTGTCCCCTCAGACCCCCTACCCCCCCCCTGGACGCCAGGGTTGGGACCCCTGTGACACCCCCCCCCCCTTTGCCCCCCCCCCCCCCAGATGCTGACCCTGCTGTGGGTGACGGTGACAGCGGTGACAGCGGTGGCCGGGGGGGCCCGGGGGGGCTCGGTGCAGTTCCTGGCCGTGGGGGACTGGGGGGGGGTCCCCGAGCCCCCCTTCTCCACCCCCCGCGAGGTGGCCACGGCTGCTGCCATGGGGCGAGTGGCCACCGACCCCGGAGCAGACTTCGTCCTCGCCCTTGGGGACAACTTCTACTACCAGGGGGTGCGCGACGAGTGGGACCCCCGCTTCCAGGTACCCCCACACCCCGTGCCCCCCATCCTCTCCCTGTCCTCTCCCGTGTTCCCTCCATGTCCCTCTCCTGTCCTCTCGTGTCCCTCTCCTACTCCCCGTGTTCCCTCTGATGTCCCCATGTCCCCTACCCCCTCCTGCCCCCTAATGTGTCCCCCCCATGTCCCTTCCTGACCCCCCATGTCCCCTCCTCCTGTCCCCCTCCTGTCCCTCCATGTCCCACTCCTGTCCCCCAACGTCCCTTCCTGACCTCCCATGTCCCCCTCTGTCCCCTTGCTGTCCCCCCATCTCCCTAGTGACCTCCATGTCCCTTCCTGGCCCCCTATGTCCCCTCTGTGCTCTTCCAGTCCCCCTCCTGTCCCCCCGTGTCCCCTTCTGTCCCCCCGTGTCCCTCCATGTCCCCACGTCCCCCTCTCTCCTCCTCATGTCCCTCATCTCCCCAGTGTCCCCCATCCCCTCCTGTTTCCCCCGTGTCCCCTCTGATGTCTCCATGTTCCCCCATGTCCCCCTCCTGTCTCCCCATGTCCCCCTCCTGTCCCCTCTCATACCCCCATCTCCTCCTGTCCCCCCCGTGTCCCCTCTTGCCTCCCCATGTCCCTCCATGTCCCCACGTCCCCCTCTCTCCTCCTCATGTCCCTCATCTCCCCAGTGTCCCCCATCCCCTCCTGTCTCCCCCGTGTCCCCTCTGATGTCCCCATGTCCTCCTATGTCCCTCCCGGCCACCTCTGGTCCCCCGTGTCACGATGTGCCCTTCCATGTCCCCCTCGTGTCCCCTGTTCCCCATGTCCCCCCTCCTGGCTCCCCTCATCCCCTCCCGTCCCCTCCTGTCCTTCCTGTGCCCCCCCATGTCCTCCCCATCCCCTCCTGCCCCCCACGTGTCCCCCCATGTCCCTTCATGACCCCCCATGTCCCTCTCCCATCCCCCCTGTGCCCCTCATCCCCTCCTGTCCCCCCTGTGTCCCCTCCGATGTCCCCATGTCCCCCTATCCCTTCCTGCCCCCCATGTCCCCCTCCTGTCCCCCATCTCCCCTGTCCCTCCCATCCCCTCCTGTTCCTCGTCATCCCTTCTTACCTCCCCATATCCCTCCATGTCCCCATGTCCCCCTCATGCCCTTCTCCTGCCCCCTTTTCCCCCTTGTGCTCCTCATCCCCTCCTGTCCCTCCATGTCCCCCTATCTCCCCCCTGTGCCCCCCATGTCCCCCTATCTCCCCGCTGTGCCCCCATTCCCTCCTGTCCCCCTCGTGTCCCCTCGATGTCCCCATGTCCCCTATACCCCCTGTGCCCCCCATCCCCTCCTGTCCCCCCATGTCCCCCTCTGTCCTCCTCCTGTCCCCTTATCTCCTCTGTCCCCCCATATGCCCTCCTATCACCCCCCGTCCCTTCCTGTCCCCCATGTCCACCTCATGTCCCCATGTCCCACTCCTATCCCTCCCGTGCCCCCCATCCCCTCCTGTCCCCCATGTGTCCCCTCTTGCCTCCCCATGTCCCCACATCCCCCTATCACCCTCTTGTTCCCCCATCTCCCCCATGCCCCTCATCCCCTCCCGTCCGTGCTTGTCCCCTGCAATGTCCCCATGTCCCCCTATCCCTTGTGCCCCCCATCCCCTCATGACCCCCATGTTTACTTTGTTGTCCCCATGTCCCCCTATCCGTGCCCCTCATCCACTCCTGTCTCCCCATGTCCCCTCTCATGTCCCCATGTCCCCCTATGCCCCCCATGCCCCCCATCCCCTCCCTGTCCCCTTTGATGTCCCCATGTCCCCTTATCTTCCCCTGTGCCCCAACATCACCTCCTGTCCCCCTCCAATGTCCCCCTCTCGTCCCCCCATGTCCCCTCTTGTCCCCTTGTCCACTTGTGTCCCCATGTCCCCCCTGTGCCCCTCATCCCCTCCTGTCCCCCTCCTGTCCCCTTATCTCCCCCAGTGTCCCTCATCCCCTCCTGCCCTCCCCCCATGTCCACCCGTGTCCCCATGTCCACCCGTGTCCCCATGTCCCCCCCCCAGGACACCTTCGAGCGGGTGTTTGAGGCGTCGGAGCTGCGGACGCTGCCCTGGTTCGTCCTGGCCGGGAACCACGACCACGCCGGGAATGTCACCGCACAGCTGGCCTACAGCCACCACTCCCAGCGATGGTAGGGACCCCAACCCGTCACTGTCACCAACTGTCCCCCCGCCCGCGTCCCCAACTGTCCCCAAGCCCTTCATGTCCTGCAGGTGCTTCTCACGCTGCCACAGCCCCTGCCCAGTGCAGGGATCCCCCTTGTGGTGTCCCCAAGTGTCCCCAGGGTGTTCCCAATTGTCCCCAGGGTGTCCCCAAGTGTCCCTAAGCCCTCTAGGATGTCCTCAAGTGTCCCCAACCCTCCATATCCCACAGACATTTCCCATGCTGCTACTACAGTCTGTGCCTGGTTCTGAGGTGTCCCCAGGGTGTCCCCAAGTGTCCCCAAGACCTCTAGGTCCTGCAGACACTTCCCCCGCTGCTACCTGCAGCCTGTGCCTGGTTCTGAGGTGTCCCCAGGGTGTCCCAATGTGTCCCCATGTCCCACAGGTACTTCCCACACTGCTACCTGCAGCCTGTGCCTGGTTCTGGGGTGTCCCCAAGTGTCCCCAAGACCTTTAGGTCCTGCAGACACTTCCCACACTGCTACTTACAGCCTGTGCCTGGTTCTGGGGTGTGCCCAGGGTGTCCCCAAGTGTGCCGAGGGTGTCCCCAAGACCTCTAGGTCCTGCAGACACTTCCCACACTGCTACCTGCAGCCTATGCCTGGTTCTGAGGTGTCCCCAGGGTGTCCCAATGTGTCCCCATGTCCCACAGGTACTTCCCACACTGCTACCTGCAGCCTGTGCCTGGTTCTGGGGTGTCCCCAAGGTGTCTCCATGGTGTCCCCAAGTGTCCCCAAGACCTTTAGGTCCTGCAGACACTTCCCACGCTGCTACTTACAACCTGCGCCTGGTTCTGGGGTGTGGCCAGGGTGTCCCCAAGACCTCTAGGTCCTGTAGGCACTTCCCACGCTGCTACCTACAGCCTGTGCCTGGTTCTGGGGTGTCCCCAAGGTGTCCCCAAGGTGTCCCCATGTCCCGCAGGCACTTCCCACACTACTACTACAGCCTGCGCCTCTCGGTGCCGGGCACCAACGCCACTGCGCGGCTGCTCATGCTGGACACGGTGCTGCTCTGCGGCGGCGGGGACGATTTTGAGGCCGGGGGAGCCCCGCGGGGTCCCCGAGACGCGGCGGCAGCGGCGGCTCAGCTGGCTTGGCTGAGGGGACGCTTGGCCGCCGCACGCCATGACCGCTACGTGCTGGTGGCCGGACACTACCCGGTGTGGTCAGTGGCCGAACACGGTCCCACTGCCTGCCTGGTGCAGCTGCTGCGGCCGCTGCTGCGGCGTCACCGCGTCACCGCCTACCTCTGCGGCCACGACCACAACCTGCAGGTGAGGCCAGGGGACCCCAAAACCTGAGAGCAGACCCCAGTGTCTGGGGGAAGCAGCTTTGGCTGGGGAGGAGACCCAGGGATCCAGAGAGGGGGGACCCTGGGGTCTGGGGGAATCCAGAGGGTCACCGAGGAGACCCAGGTGTCCAGGGGAATCTGGGGGTCCAGGAGGATCTGGGGGTGCACAGAGAAAACCCAGGTGTCCTGGGTAATCTGGGGGTGCAGGGTGGGGACCCAGGGGAATCTAGGGGTGCAGGGGAATCAAGGGGTCCAGGGAGGGGACCCAGGTGTCCAGGGGAATCTGAAGGTTCAGGAGGATCTGGGGGTGCACAGAGAAAACCCAGGTGTCTAGGGAAATCTAGGGGTCCAGGAGGGGACCTGAGGATCCAGGAGGGGACCCAGGGGTGCAGAGAGGGGACCCAAGTATCCAGGGGAATTTGGGGGTCCATGGAGGGGACTCAGGTGTCCAGGGGATTCTGGGGATCCAGGAGGATCCAGGGGTGCAGGGAGGGGACCCAGGTGTCCAGGGGAATCTGGGGATCCAGGAGGATCCAGGGGTGCACAGAGGAAACACAGGTGTCCAGGGGGATCTGGGGGTGCACGGAGGGAATCTGTGGGTGCAGAGAGGGGACCTAGGTGTCCAGGAGAATCTAGGGGTGCAGAGAGGAGACCCAGGTGTCCAGGGGAATCTAGGGGTCCAGGAGGGGACCTGGGGGTCCAGAGATGGGACCCAGGGGTGCAGAGAGGGGACTCAGGTGTCCAGGGGAATCTGGGGTTCCAGGAGGGGACCTGGGGGTGCAGAGAGGGGATCCAGGTGTCCAGGGGTATCTGGGGGTCCAGGAGGGGATCTGGAGGTGCAGAGAGGGGATCCAGGTGTCCAGGGGAATCTGGGGGTCCAGGAGGGGATCTGGGGGTTCCAGGAGGGGACCCAGGCGTCTGGACCTTTGACCCGCCACCTTTGCAGTTCCTGCAGGAGGGGGGTGTGGGCTACGTGGTGAGCGGTGCCGGTAACTTCATGGAGGAGACGCAGAGCCACGCGGGGTCCGTGCCCCCCGGCTCCCTCCGCTTCTTCTTTGGGGAACCCACCTCCCCCGGCGGCTTCGCCCACCTCCGCCTGGACGCCCACGCGGCCACCGTCACCTTCCTGGAGGCCACCGGCCGGGTCCTGTACCGAGTGGCCCTGCCACCCCGGGACCTGTGAGCCCCGAGACCCTGATGGACCCCACTATGGCGAAGGACACAGGAGGGGGCAACCCCTGGGCACGGGGGGACCCCAAAACGGACCCCTGGTGTCCCTAAGCTGCATGGGACCCCATCATTGCTCTCCGATGTCCCCAAGCCCGTGGGACCCCCAGCAGGACGCCCCTCCCGGTGTAGGGGGACCCCCTGGTGTCCCCAAGCCGTATGGGATCGGGGGGAGACCCTGAGACCCCCCCAGTATGGGGCACCCCTCTGTGTCCCCAGGACTCCCCCGACCCCCCCAACCTGACGTGGGGGGACCCCATCACGGACTCATGGTGTCCCTAGACTATGTGAGAGCGGGGCATTAGGAACCCCTTTGCGGTTTTGGGGGGGGACGACACCCCATCATGGACCCTCAGTGACCCCCAGATAATGGGGGGGGGGGGCATAGGTACGCGGGGCGGGATCCCAGTGACTCTTGCCCCCCACAGCGAGGCCCAGGGGGAGCCCCCAGCCCGGATAACCCTCCAATAAAGTGCTTTGGTCACGATCGATCCCCCGAAATCATCGCCTTTCGCCCCAAAAAGCCCTGGGGGGTGCGGGTTGGGGGGCCAGGAGGCTCCTGGGTCACGTGGGAGCAGAGGCCGCGAGGCCACGCCTCCCGCGCTCGCGATTGGCGACCAATGGCAGGGTGGGAAGGGCTCGAGCGGCGGCCAATGGGAGCGCGGGGCGGGCGGAAGTGGCCGCCAATGGGAGCGCGGGGCGGGCGGAAGTGGCCGCCAATGGGGGCGCGGGGCGGGCGGAAGTGGCGCCGTGGGCACTTCCGGGTGGGTGGCGCGGGGGAAGCGGCGGCGGGAGCGGCGAGGCCCGGGGAGGCCCCGGGAGGACCCAGCGGCGGGCACCGGGCACCATGGGGCGCCGCAAGTCCAAGAGGAAGCCGCCGCCCAAGAAGAAGGTGACAGGGACGCTGGAGACGCAGTTCACGTGCCCGTTCTGCAACCACGAGAAGTCCTGCGACGTCAAGATGTGAGGGATGGGGGAACGGAGCTGCGGCGGGGGGGGACACAGGCCTTGGGGGGTTTATGGGAGGAGGGAACGGATCTGGGTGAGGGGGGCAGGCATTGGAGGGTCGTAGGAGGAGGGAACGGCTCGAGAACTACAGCCTAGGAGAAGTGTGGCTGGAAAGCTGCCTGGAGGAGAAGGACCTGGGGGTGTTGGTTGAACAGGAGCCAGCAGGGGCCCAGGGGGCCAAGAAGGCCAAGGGCATCTTGGCTTGGAGCAGTCACGGCGTGGCCAGCAGGGCCAGGGAGGTTCTTCTCCCTGTGGCCTCGGCCCCTGGAATCCTGGGGTCATTTGTGGGCCCTCTCCCACCAGAAGGATGTGGAGGCTCTGGAGCGAGTGCAGAGAAGAGCAACGAAGCTGGTGAGGGAGCTAGAGAAGAAGAGGAGCAGCTGAGAGAGTCGGGGGGGGGTTCAGCCTGGAGAAGAGAAGCCTGAGGGGAGACCTCGTTGCTCTTTCCCTGCAAGGAGCTTGTGGAGAGGAGGGAGCTGGGCCCTTCTCCCAAGGGCCAGGGGACAGGACGAGAGGGAATGGCCTCAAGCTCCACCAGGAGAGGTTCAGGCTGAACATTAGGAAAAAGTTTTTCACGGAAAGGGTCCTTGGGCTCTGGAACAGGGAGGGGGTTGAGTCCCCTTCCCTGGAGGTGTTTAAGGGACAAGGTGCTTAGGGACGTGGGTTAGTGATTGATGGGAGTGGTTGGACTCGATGATCCTGGGGGGTCTTTTCCAACCTGGTGGTTGTATGAAAAGCAGGGGAGACACAAACCAAAGGGGGGCATGAGAGGAAGGAAGGGCTCACGGAGGTGGCCTGGGGGAGGGCTTGGGAGAAGGGAACAGCTTGGGGAGGTGGAGGGGGGTGTTACAGCCCACAGGGAAGCACAACCTCTTCCGTGCTGTTGCCAGGGACCGAGCCCGCAACACGGGGGTGATTTCCTGCACCGTCTGCCTGGAGGAGTTCCAGACGCCTATCACCTGTATCCTTACCAGGACCCCCAACCTGCCCCACTCCCCCCCTCCAAGACTCCTCTGCCTCCCGGTTAATGCCTTAACCCCCCCCACCCTGAGATCTGTCAGAGCCCGTGGACGTCTACAGCGACTGGATCGATGCCTGCGAAGCTGCCAACCAGTAGCAGTAGGGGGAGAACCCCGAGACGCCCGTGGAGGCTGTGGCTGAGACCCCCAAGGGGAGTGTCATGTCTACCTGCCCCTTGGTGACCTTTTCTTTTCTTTACATTTTTTATTCTTCTGGCCCTTGGCCGAGGCCTTTGGCTCCCACAGGGACCCAGAATGAGGACCCCCGTGTCTTTTGGGGGGGAGCCGGGGAGGGGGCTCACCTGGCCCTGCTGGGCCTTGTCCCCATCCGGAGCTGCCGGGAGATGCAGGTTCAGCAGAGCCGGCCTCGAATAAATGAGGCTGCACCGGGGCTTTGGGACTGTGTTTGTGGCACAGCAAGGGGCGCGGGGACATGTGGGACCTGGGGACACATGTGTGGGGACATGTGTGGCGTCTGAGGAGATGTGCGGGAACATGTAGGGTCTGGAGGGACACGTGTGTGGGGTCTGGGGTGACGTGCAGGGACCTGGGGGGACACGTGGTGACATGTAGGGACCTGTGTGGGGTCTGGGGCATCATGCAAGGACCTGGGAGGACACGTGGGGACATGCAGGGAGTCTGGGGAGAGGTGCAGGTACATGGGGGGACATGTGGGGTCTGGGGAGACATGCAGGGATGTGGGGGCCTGAGAGGATGTGTGGCATCTGTGGGGACACACAGGGACACATGTGAGATCACTGGGGATGAGGAAGGACGTGTGGGATTGTGCAGGGACTCGTATGGGGGCTGGGGGGGGACATGCAGGGATGCGTGGGGTTGGGTCTTGTCTGTAGAGATGGCTTCGTGGAGTCTGGGGGCAATGACAAAGCCCTAACGAGGTTCCATGCTGCTAATGAGTCTCTGGCTGCACAGCCATGCTGGCACAAATTGTCCCCCCTGGGTGCCGGCTCCTGACCATGGGGTCCCCCCCATCCCCCCTGTGCTTCAGTGTCCCCCTCCCTGTCCCCCCCCGTGCCTCGGTGTCCCCCTCCCTGTCCCCCCCCGTGCCTCGGTGTCCCCCTCCCTGTTGTGCCCCACCCCGTGCCTCGGCTTCCCCATCCCTGTCCCTCCACCCTGTGCCTCGGCGTCCCCATCCCTGTCCCCCTCTTGTGCCTCAGCTTCCCCATCCCCGTCCCCATCCCCCCCATGCCTCGGTGTCCCCATCCCTGTCCCCCCCTGTGCCTCAGCTTCCCCGTCCCCCCCCCTGTGCCTCAGCGTCCCCATCCCCGTCCCCACCCTGTGCCTCAGTGTCCCCATCCCCGTCCCCACCCTGTGCCTCAGTGTCCCCATCCCCGTCCCCACATGCCTTGTTCTATCTCTCCCTGTTGTCCCCCATCTTGGTCCCCCCCCCCCCCAGAGCGGCAGCAGCTTTGTGTATGGGGTTTATTGTGCCTCGTTCTGTCCCTCGCTGTCACCCCCCTCAAACTCCACCCTGCTTTCCCCACTCGTTCCTCGTCCTCGGTGCCCGGGGACGCAGCAGCTTTGCGTGTGGGATTTATTGTGCCTCGGTGGCTCAGCCGAGGTTGGGGGGACACAGCGCAAGCCCCCCACGCCGCGGTTGAGCCGGGGCGGCGGTGAGGCCGGTGCAGGGCAGGTGCGGTGCAAGCGGCTGGTGGCCGGTGGCTACTGGGAGTTGTAGAAGGCGTCGAGGCCGTCCTCGCCCAGCAGGTCGGGGCCGCCGCAGTACTTGGGGTCGTAGACTTGGCGCGGCAGCCCGTAAACCGTCATGCCCTGCTGCGAGGCGCCCTTGTTGCTGCCCATCTGCAGCCCGATGGTCAGCGTGTCGCAGTGCTCCATGCCCAGGGCCGGCTCGAAGATCTGCCGCTTCGTCCCTGGCGCCGTCATCCCCGCCTGGGGCAGGGGCAGCGCTGGGGAGGGGGCCCCTGGGCCTCCCTCCGCTGTCCTGAGGGGTCCCCGTCCTCCTTCGGGGATCCCGCAGCCTCCTTCATGGGTCTGGAGGTTCCACCCCATCCTCTCCAAGGGATCAAGATGTCCCTTGTCCTCCCGAAGGGTCCATGCTCCTCATGGAACCCCATTTTGGGGTCTTGGGGAACCCCTGTTTACCCCCCCCCCAGGCCCATCACAGGGTCTCCCTGACCCCCTCCCTCCAGGTCCCTTTCCCTCTTGACCCAGGACATTGGGGTCCCCATGGCTGGCAGCAACCCTCTGTCCCCCCATGTTCCCAGCTCGATGTGGGGTCCCTGTTCCCCTGCCCTCGGTGTCCCTGGGACCCCTTTTCCCCCCTGGCTGGGGTCCCCGGAGCACCCCCTACCTGGCTGGCCCCCTTGTTGGTGCCCATCTGGAGGCTGATGGTGGCCTGGTCCAGGGGCTGATCCGTCCCCAGTTTGGGGTCGTAAAGGTGCCGTCGTGTCCCGTACGCCGTCATTCCCTGCTGGCTGGCGAACTTGTTGGTGCCCATCTGAGGAGAGGGGCACGGATGAGTTTTAGCAGCACTGGGTGTCCCCCCAAAACCCCGCGTTCCCCCCTCCATGGCACCTGGAGCCCGATGATGTTCCTGCCCTCACGCAGTTTCTCGGGGTGGAAGCGTCGCTGCTGCTTCTCCGCATACTTCACCCCCAAGCCCACGTTGTTCCCCTTCGTCTTGGCCTGAGCGAGACCCCAAAGTTTGGGCTGTGCACACCCCCACTAGACCCCTAGTTTCCCTGGGAGAGCCCCCAAACACCCTCAGGCTCCCCCAAGACTTCAAATCCCACCCAAGCCCCTGTCTTTGCCCCGATAACGGGGGAGGATGGGACCTGCACGTGGCTGATCCTCTGAGGGAACGTGGGCCACCCTTGCTGGGACTTCCAGCTTCACCCTGAGGGCCCTCAGGGACCCCCCAAAGACTCCCAAGAACCCCTAGTTTCCCCCCTGAGAACTTCCATCTCTCTCTGAGGACCATCAGCTTCCCCCTCTAAGGGAACCCCAGCTACCCCCGAGGACCCTCATCTTCCCCCCCAAATACTCCCAAGAACCCTCCAGTTTCCCCCCCCGAAGACTCCCAAAAAACCTCAGTTACCCCCCCCCCCCGAGGACCCTCATCTTCCCCCTAGCCTCCCAAGAACCCCCAGTTTCCTCCCTGAGGACCCTTATCTTCCCCTTGAAGACCCCTGAGAACCACCACCTCCCTCTGAGGACCCTCAGCTTACCCCCAGAGGCTCCCAAGAACCCCCAGTTTCCCCTCTGAGAACTTCCAGCTCCCCCTGAGGACCCTCAGCTCCCTCCCAAGGGAACTCCAGCCACCCCCAAGGACCCCAAGTTTCCCCTCCCAGACCCCCGTCTCCCCCCGGGAGGGTCACCTGGCTGGCGAGGGCGATGAGGGTGGACTGGACCTGCGTGTGGTTGGTGTTTTCGAAGAGGTCGTTGGCCTCGAAGATGTCGTGGGGCTTCACCCCGTAGCGTGTGATGGCCCGGAGGAAGTTCCCAATATTCTCCAGCTGCGCACGGGTCAGTTCGTGACCTTGACCCCCCACTCCCCAAGCCTCCCCAACCCCCAGTTTGGGGTCAACCCCTCACCTTGTGCCAGTTCTGGACGGGTTCGTTCACCTTCTGCACGGAGCCGGGCTGCAGCTTGTTGATGAGCCTGGGGTCAAGGTTGGATTGAGCTCCTGGGCTCAGGCCACGGTCAAGGTCGGGCCGTGGTCCCCAAGGGCAGCCCAGGGTCAGGGTTAAGGTTGGGGTCTTACTCGCAGAGGATGACGCCGTCCTTGAGCCCGTCCATGAAGTTGTCCCCAATGCGGCGGCCGGTGGTGCCCTCGATCCAAGCACGAAGCTCCCGTTCCCGCTGGGGGTCGTACTTCTGTGCCAGCTGGGGATGAGGAGGGGACGGAGGGAATGGGGACATCATCAGTGGGACATAGGTGGCACTATTAGCAGGAGATGGGGACACAAGGGACACCATCAGAGGGACAGAGGGGATGGGGACATCATTAGTGGGACATAGGTGGCACTATTAGCAGGAGATGGGGACACAAGGGACACCATCAGAGGGACAGGAGGGATGTTGGCAGTGATAATATGGGGACAGGGGACACCATCAGAGGGACATGGGGACACAGGGGACACCCTCAGAGGGACAAGAGGGATAGTAGCAGTGAGATACAGGGACAGGGGACACAGCAGGTTGGGGGGGGGCACGGGACACAGTCAGCAAGACTTGGGGACAGGAGGCATCATCGTGAGGTCACGGGGTGGGGGGGGTCAGTCCTGGGGTGTCACAAGCTCATCCCCAGGGCTCGGCAGTGCCGGGCCCCCGGGGGGGGGGGGGCGGGCAGGGGGTGCCCGTGCTGGCAGCGGGGGGGGTGGGGGGATAGGGGTGTGAGGGGGGGGGGGGCAGCAGTGCAGGGAGCCCCCCCCACACTCCCCCCCAGCCTGTCCCGCCCCCCCGGTCGAGCCGTTGCCCATATATAGCCCCGGGCCGAGCCGCCCCCCGGCCGAGCCGCCCCCCCCGCCGCCGTGCGCCCGAGCCTTATAAGGGATCACGGCGGGGCCGGGGGCGGCAGGGCCCCCCCGGGACACCGCATCCCCCTCCTCGGGACCCCCCCAGCCTTAACCCTTCCCGCCCCGCGGCGGGGGCGACTCCCCTCCATCACCCACGGGGAAACTGAGGCACGGCCGGAGGGACCCCGGGGTACCAGGTTCCCCCCCGAAAAGGGGATCTGGGCTGCTGCTCATCTCCCCGGTGTCCATCACCCACCTTGAGTGGGTGCCCCCTCCACCCCTAAAAAGGGACTCTGATGTCTGGGTGCCCCCCCCCCCAAAGGAGATCCAAGCGTCTGAGTGTGTGTGTCTCCAAGAAGGGGATCCCCCCCATTCTTGTGCCCCCCCTCTCTCCGAGGAGATCCAGGTGCCTCCCCAAAATGGGGATCTAGGCATTCGGGTGCACGCCCCCCAAGGGGATCCCAGCATTCGGGTGCCCCCGCACCCCCCCAGAGGGATCCTCGTGTTCGGGTGTCACTCCCTCCCAAGAGGAGCAAAAAGTCTGGATGCTCATCACATCCCCCCCCCCCAAGAGGGGCCCCCACAATCCGTGTGCCCCCCACCCTCGAGGACACCTCAGTTACAGGTGGCCCTCCCCTTGAGGGAACCCCACAATCCGTGTGCCCCTCCCCAAGGGAACTCCCCAATCCGGGTGTCCCCCACCCTCGAGGACACTTCAGTTCCAGGTGTGCCCCGTCCAAGGGGACCCCACAATCCCGTTGCCCCCCCCCACCCCGCCCTGGGCAGCACCAGGGACAGCGCCCGGCCCTGCCCTCCCCCCCCCCCCCGCCGGGCTCTGCTCCCCCATTGCCCCAACCCCCAAATCCCACCCCCGGTGCCCCCCGGTCCCGCTCAGCCCCTCGCACCTTGTTCTTCACCTCGGCCGACAGCCCGTACGCCGGACCCCGGTTGAAATGCGCGTTGGCCATGGCGGGGGGGGGGCGGGAACCGATGCGGGGAGGGGGGGTCCTAGTGGTCCCGGTGCGGGGGGAAGGTCCCGGAGCCGGTGGAGGGGGGTCCCGGTGCTGGGATTCCCGGTGTCCCGGTGCGGGAGGTTCTCGGTGCTAGGGGGATGTCCCGGTGCTGGGGGGGGGGGTTCCCGGGGTCCCGGTGCGGGGGGTTCTCGGTGCTAGGTGGGGGTCCCGGTGTCCCGGTGCGAGAGGTTCTCGGTGCTAGGGGGGGGGTCCTGGTGTCCCGGTGCGGGGGGTCCCGGTGCTGGGGGGGGAGCTTCTGGTGTCCCGGTGCTGGGGGGTCCCGGTGCGGTCCCGGCGTGTCGGGGCGGTTCCTCCCCGCTGCCCTCGTCCCGTTCCCCGCCCGCCGCCGCCACTTTTAAAAGTCGGCGAGGGGCTCAGCCCCCCCCGGGCCGGGCCCGTCGCGACCAATGGGCGCCGCGTGCCCCGTGACGTCACCGGGGCGGGGGGTGACGTCACTTTTTCCACATTTAGAGGGGATCCCGGGAGGGGGGCGCGGGGGGGGAGCCCCCTTTCCTTTTCATCCCTTCCCAGTCCCCCATCCATCTGTCCCTGCTCCTGTCCGTCCTTCTCGTCCCTCTGTCCGTCCTCCTTATCCCTCTGTCCACCCCTCTGTCCCCACTCCTGTCCATCCCGCTGTCTTGTCCATCCCTCCCATCTTTCCCTCTTTCCACAGTCCTGTCCTCCTGTCCATCTCCCCATCCCTCTGTCCATCCCCCCCTGTCCCTCTGTCCCCACTCTTCTCCCTCCGTCCCCACTCCGGTCCTTCTGTCCATCCCTCCGTCCTTCTGTCCATCCTCCCATCCCTCTGTCCATCCACACTGTCCCTCTGTCCATCCTCCCCGTCCCTCTGTCCCCACTCCTGTCCCTCTGTCCCCGCTCCCATCCCTCTGTCACCACTCTCGTCCCTCTGTCACCACTCTGGTTCTATGTCCCCACTCCCGACTGTCTGTCCATCCCCACCGTCCCTGTCCATCCTCCCAGTTCCTCTGTCCCCACTCCTGTCCGTCTGTCCATCCCCCCATCCCTCTGTCCCCACTCCCGTCCTTCTGTCTGTCCCTCCTGTCCCCCATCCATATCCCTGTCCATACCCCTGTCCGTCTCCCAGTCCCTCTGTCCATCCCTCCTGTCCCTCTGTCCATCCCCCTCGTACCTCTGTCCCCATTCCGGTCCCTCTGTCTATCCCCCCCGTCCCTCTGTCCATCTCCCCTGTGCCTCTGTCCCCACTCCTGCCCCTCTGTCCTCGCTTCTGCCCCTCTGTCTGTCCCTCCTGTCCCCCATCCATCCCTCTGTCCATCCCTCTTTGTCCCCACTCCTGTCCTTCTGTCCCCACTCCCGCCCTTCTGTCCATCCCCCTTGTCCCTCTGTCCCCACTGCTCACCCTCTGTCCATCCCTCTGTCTCTCTGTCTATCCCCCCGTCCCTCTGTCCATCCCCCTCGTCCCTCTGTCCCCCCTGCTCAACCTCTGTCCATCCCTCTGTCTCTCTATCCCCCCGTCCCTCTGTCCATCCCCCTCGTCCCTCTGTCCCCCCTGCTCAACCTCTGTCCATCCCTCTGTCTCTCTGTCTATCCCCCTGTCCCTCTGTCCATCTCCCGTGTCCCTCTGTCCTCGCTCCTGCTCCTCTGTCTGTCCCCCATCCATCCCTCTGTCCATCCCTCTATGTCCCCACTCCCGTCCCTCTGTCCGTCCCTCTGTCCCTCTGTCCATTCCCCCGTCCCTCTGTCCACCCCCCGGGCTCTGCCCCCCAAACTCGGGGTCCCCCATGTCCCGGGGAGGGGGGGATACACACGCTGGGACAACCCTGACTCTCCCCCCCGTGACGTCACGGGCTCGGCCCTATGGGGGGAGGGACGCTTCGTCACGGGTGGGGAATGCGCCCCCCCCCCCCCCCCCCCCCGGCGGCCGAGGCCGTTTCCATTTATAGCCGCGGCCGCGGCGCCGCTGACGTAACCGCGCCCCACGTGACGTCACGGCGACCCCGGGCTCTGACGTCACCGCCGCTGGCTGCCCCGGCTGGGATGGACCCGCCCTCGCCCCTTAGGGGACCCGCGGTGACGTCACGGGGGAACCCCCTGGAGCCCCGCCCCCGCCCGCCAATCACCGGTGTGACCACGCCCATCACTGCAATGGCCACGCCCCCAGTAAATCAGCGCGCAGGTCCACCCCGCCAATCACCGCCCCTTATTCTCATGGCCACGCCCCCACCAGCGCTCTGTCCCATCACCATAAGGGCCACGCCCCTTCGCTACCTTGGCCACGCCCCAGCCAATCAGAGCACAGGTCCCGTCCCAGCCAATCAACGCCCATGCCCACGCCCCTTATTCTCATGGCCACGGCCACTACAAGCACAGATATTCCCCGCCCACCACCATCACGACCACGCCCCCTTATTTTCATGGCCACGCCCCATTCTCATCAGCGCCCATGGCCACCCCCCCTTATTATAATGACCACTCTCCCCACGCACATGGCCAAGTCCCCTCTGGCCACGCCCATCACTAGCGCGGTTACGCCCCCACCAATCAGAGCAAAGGTCTCAGCCCCCGCCAATCAAAGCTCATGGCTGCGCCCCTTATCATTATGACCACGCCCCATTACAGATCTGGCCCCGCCCATCGCCATCATGGCCACACCCCCACCAATCAGAGCACAGGTCCCGCCCCAGCTAATCAACGCCCATGGCCACGCCCCATTATGCTCATGGCCACGCCCCCAATCATCGCTCTGCCCTCTCCCATCACTATCACGGCCTCGCCCTCATCTCAGATTTGGCCACGCCTCCGCCCATCAGCGCACAGGTCCCGCCCCCAGCCAATCACCACCAAGACCACGACCCCTTATTATAATGACCACGCCCCCATCGCACATGACCACGCCCCCTTATTCTCATGGCCACGCACCGTCAATCACAGCTCTGGCCCCGCCCATCGCTATCATGGTCACTCCCCCGTCCATTAAAGCATAGGTCCCGCTCCAGCCAATCACAGCCCATGGCTTCGACCCCTCTCTCTCTCTCTCTCTACTGGCCACGCCCCCGTCCATCACCTCCCTTTTCCCTCTCCAGCCAATCACAGCGCTCTGTTTCCGGCCCCGCCCCCGCCGCAGCCAATCACTGCTCGAGGGGGTCGTGACCCCCCCCCCCCCCTCCCCTGACCCGGAAGCGCTCCGCGCTCTCGCCCGGCATGGCGGCGGCAGTGCTCGGTGCTCGGTGCCGGGCGGCGGCCGCGGGGTTGGGCTGGGCCCGGGGGCTCTGCGGGGTCCCGAAGGTGCGGGGGGAGCCGGGGCAGCGGCGGCAGAAGGAGGAGGCGGCGGAGGAGGAGGCGGCGGAGGCGGCACGGGGTCCCGCGGCGTTCGCGGCGGCGCTGGCGGAGCTCGAGCGGGCGCCGGGGCGGCGCGTGGGGCGCTTGGAGCTGGTGGAAGCGGCGCTGGCGGCGATGCCGGCGCTGGGGGTGGAGCGGCAGCGCGAGGCCTACAACCGGCTGCTGCGGCTGCTTCCCCGGGGGCCCTGGGTGCCGCGGGGGCCCGTGCAGAGGATGCTTGCGCCCTTCCCGAGGCAGCAGGAGTGCGGCCTGCAGGTCCTGGAGCAGATGGAGCGATACGGTGAGAGCCGGGGGGGGACGACGACGGTCTCCCTGACCCCCTAAACCTGCCCCCCCATGGACCTGACTCCCCCAAACCTGCCCCCCCATGGACCTGACGCCCCCAGACCTGCCCCCAAAGGGACCTGACCCACCCAAGCCTGCCCCCCCTCATACCTGACAGCCCCAAAGCTACACCCCCTTGGACCTGACACCCCCAAACCTGCCCCCCTCATTCCTAACACCCGCAAACTTGTCCCCTCTCAGACCTGACCCCCCCAAACCTGCCCACCTCATACCTGATCCCCCTAAACCTGCCCCCCCTCGGACCTGACCACCCAAAACCTGTCCCCCCTCTATACCTGACACCCCCAAACTTGGCCCCCCAAGGGACCTACCCCCCCCAACCCTGCCCCTCCTCATACGTAACACCCCTAAACCTGCCCCCTGTCGGACCTGCCCCCCCCCAAACCTGTGCCCCTTTGGGCCTGCCCCCTCCCAAACCTGCCCCCCTCATACCTAACATCCCCAAACCTACCTCCCCTCGGATCTAACACTCCCAAATTTACCCCACATCAGATCTGATGCCCCAAAACCTGCTCCCGCTCATACCTAACACCCCTGAACCTGCCCCACCTCAGACCTGACCCCCCGAAACCTGCCCCCTCCATATCTAACACCCCCAAACCCTCCCCTCATTGGACCTGACCCCCTCCAAACCTGCCCCCCTTTGGACCTGAACCCCCCTCGAAACCTGCTCCTCTCCATACCTAACACCCCCACAACCTACCCCCCCATTGGACCCAACTCCCCAAAACCTGCCCCCTCCTCAGACTTGGCATCCCCAAACCTACCTCCCTTGGACGTGACCCCCCGAAACCTGCCCCCCTCCATACCTAACACCCCCAAACCTACCCCCTCTCGGACTGATGCCCTGAAACCTGCCCCCCCCAGGGACCTGACCTCCCCAAACCTGCCCTCCCTCCATACCTAACACCCCCAAACCTGTTCCCCCTTGGACCTGCCCCCACAAGGGACCTGCCCCCCTGTAACCTGCCCCCCCCAAGGGACCTGCCTCCCCTCATTCCTAAAACTTCCAAACCTGACCCCCGCCTTGGATCTGACATCCCCCCCAAACCTGCCCCCCTCCATACCTAACACCCCCAAACCTACCCTCACTTTGGACCTGCCCTCCCAAACCTGCCCCCCCCTCTGTCCCTAACACCCCCAAACCTGTGCCCTCTTGGACCTTTCCCCCCTCATACCTAACAACCCCACGAGTGTGTCGCCCCACCCGAGTCCCCTCCAAGAGGTATTAGGGGGGGTTCAGGCCCCTCAATTTCCACCCCCCACCCCGGGCAGGTGTGGTGCCAGATGCAGAGACGCGGTTCCTGCTCCTGGGGATCTTTGGGCCGCGCAGCCGCCCCGTGCGGAAGTGCCAGCGGATGCTGTACTGGCTGCCACGGCTGCGCCACGCGGACCCCCACCCGCTGCCCCCCTGCCTGCCGCCCCCCGGGCTCCCCCTCGCCCGCATCGCCCTGCGCCGCATCGCAAACGACCACGACGCACGCCTCACTGTCTACCAGGTGACACAGGGACGTGGGGACACGGGGACACAAGGACATGGGGACACCAGGAGTGGGGGAGGTGGGGATGCCGGGACAGCGGGACATGAGGACATTGGGATAGGAGAACATTGGGACACGAGGACACTAGGATGCGAGGACATGGGGACACCAGGAATGAGGGATGTGGGGGGACTGGAGGACATTGGGACACGGGGCACTTGGATTTGAAGGCATGGGCACACCAGGAATGGATGATGTGGGGATGCAGGGACATAAGGACGTCAGGACACAAGGACATCAGAACAGGAGGACACAAGGATAAGAGGACATGGGGACACCAGAAATGGGGGAGATGTGGGGATGCAGGACATGAGGATGTCAGGACAGGAGGACACCGAGATGTGAGAACATGGGGACACCAGGAATGGGGGATTTGGGGATGCAGGGACAGGAGGACACTGGGATGTGAGGACATGGGGATACCAGGAATGGAGGATGTGGGGATGATGCAGGGACAGCAGGACACGAGGATGTCAGGACATGGGGACACTGGGATGCGAGGACATGGGGTCACCAGGAATGGAGGATGTAGGGATGCAGGGACAGCAGGACACGAGGACATGCGGACAGGAGGACGCTGGGGTGTGAGGACATGGGGACACCAGGAACAGAGGATGTGGGTATGCAGGGAGAGCAGGACATGAGGATGTCAGGACAAGAGGGCACTGGGATGTGAGCACATGGGGACACCAGGAATGGGGGATTTGGGGGTGCAGGGACAGCAGGACACGAGGACATCGGGGCGGGAGGATACTGGCATGCGAGGACATGGGGACAGTGAGATACGAGGACACGAGGATGCAGTGGACATGAGAACACAGGGACAGGAGCCTGGGGCGCAGAGCTGGGAGCCGCCTGGGAACCCTTCGGGGCCCCTGACCCTGCGAGGCTGCCGTGTTCCCAGGGCGGCTGGTGCTGAGCGTCTCCCTCCCGCAGTGGCCGGTGCCAGATGAGGGCGACAAGGAGGGCTCCGTCCAGCCCTACATTATCGGTGAGCACCGCGGGACCCCTGGCATCCAGAGGAACTTGGGGTGTCTGAGGGATGGGGATCCCCAGCTCTGTTCCTGTTCCCCTTGCAGGTGCCCAGAGCCCCGATCAGCAGGAGCTCCTGGCTCGGCACGGCCCGAACCGACCCGTCTTCGTGGAGGGGCCGTTCCCGCTCTGGCTGCGTGGCACCCGCCTCGGTTACTACGTCCTGCGGGGAGACCCCCTGCCCCCCAACCTGCGGGTGAGTCCCCTGCACCCCGGACTGGGGGGCAAAACCTACTGCTTGGGAGGAAATGGAAGCCCTGGAGGAGGGGAGGGGGACACCACAGAGGGGGGCCCTGAATCTAGGGGGAGTGAGACCCTGCGGGGGGGTTCCTCGTGGCTCTGGGACAGGAGGACATCGGGACAGGAGGACACTGGGATGCTGCCAGGACATGGGGTCACCAGGAATGGAGAATGCGGGAGTGCAGGGCCATTGGGACAGGAGGACACTGGGACAGGAGGACACTGGGATGCGAGGACATGGGGACACCAGGGTTGTGGGAATGCAGGGACATCAGGACAGGAGGACATCAGGACAGGAGGACACTGGGATGTGAGGACATGGGGACACCAAGAATGGGGGATGTGGGAATGCAGGGACAGTAGGACAGGAGGACGCTGGGATGCGAGGACATGGAGACACCAGGAATGGGGGATGTAGGGATGCAGGGACAGTAGGACAGGAGGACACTGGGATGCGAGGACATGGGGACACCAGGGTTGTGGCATGGGGACACCAGGAATGGGGGATGTGGGGATGCAGGGACAGTAGGACAGGAGGACGCTGGGATGCGAGGACATGGAGACACCAGGAATGGGGGATGTAGGGATGCAGGGACAAGAGGACATTGGGACAGGAGGACACTGCGTGCCCCCCCCACCCCAGGAGGAACCCCTGGACCCAGAGCGCAGCCTCTATTACCCGCTGCAAACTCGACCTGGACCTGGAGCGTGGCCCCTGGGATGATGAGGAGTTCGATGTGGATGAGGGTAAGGCTGGGAGGGTTTCGTCGGGGGGTGGGGGGGAGCCCCTGCGTGTGTCCCCCCTCTTCACCCCTCCCGGCGCGCTCCCCGCAGTGGAGGAAGGTCCCGTCTTTGCGCTCTGCATGGCGGGCGCAGGCGATCGCCGCACGCTGGGGAAATGGATTGCGGGGCTGCAGGCGACGAACCCCATCCTGGGCTGCACCCCTGTCCTCTTCCGCCTGGCTGATGGGGACCCTGCAACCCCCCTGCAGCTTGAGCCCCCTCAGCCCCAGAGCCTAGGGGACGGAGGGGGACCCCAATAAAGGAGGTGTCGCAGCAGAGAGTGGGGGTGTCTGTTGGGGGTGCTGAGGGGGGAGTGTTTTAGGGGTCATGGGGGGGTGGAGGGTAAAGGGATGCAGAGGGGACAAAAGGATTTGGGGGGGGGCAAGGGCAAAAGGATGCCGGGGGTCGGGGGGTGCGGAAAGTGTCTGTGTGTGCCTGTTGGGGGGTCGGGGGTGGTGGGGGTTGTCTGTGTGCCCCCATGGGGGGGTCGGGGGTGTCTGTGTGTGCCTGGGGGGGTGTGGGGGTGTCTGTCTGTGCCCGTGGAGGGGGTCGGGGGTGTCTGCGTGTGCCTGGGGGGGGTGGTTCGGGGGTGTGTGTGTGTGTCTGTCTGTGCCCATGGGGGTGCTCAGTGTGTCTGTGTGTGCCTGGGGGGGTGTGAGGGTGTCTGTTTGTGCCTGTGGCGGGGTCGGGGGTGTGTGTGTGTCTGTGTGTGCCCGTGGGGGGGGTCGGGGGGAGCTGTCACTGGAGGGAAGGGAGGTGGTGGGGGAAGGTCCGGGCAGGGCTTCGCGCATGCGCAGGAGCCACAGCGAGGGCAGCGCCTGGCGGAAGCGGTCGCCCCGCGCTAGCAGGTGCAGGCTCGCTAGTGGCGTCATCCCGGCGCGCCGCGGAAGTGACGCCATCCCGGCGCGCCGCGGCGGGCCCGGCATGAGCGCGGTGGAGCGGGGCCCGGGCCCCGGGGGCTGCGGCGGCCCCGGCCCCGGGGCGGAGCCGGGGGGAGGCGGGAGGAAAGCGCGGGGGAGGCCGCGGCTGACGGAGTCGGACCGGGCTCGGCGGCGGCTGGAGTCGCGGAAGAAGTACGACGTGCGGCGGGTGTACCTGGGCGAGGCGCACGGGCCCTGGGTCGAGCTGCGCCGCCGCAGCGGCTGGAGCGACGCCAAGCTGGCCGCCTACCTACTGGGGCTCGAGCGGGGGCAGCGCGCCGGGAGGCGCGGGTGAGCGGCGCGGGGGGGCCGGCGGCGTTGGGGGGAGGCGGGAGAGGGGAGTTGGGGTCGGGGTTGAGGGGAGTGGGGCGAGGGGAGTGGGCTTGAGGGGAGCGAGCAGGCTGGGGGGAGTGGGGAGAGGGGAGTGGTCTTGGGGTGAGCAGGGGAGGTGGGGCGAGGGGAGTGGGGCTGGAGGGGAGCGAGCGGGCTGGGGGGAGCAGGAGTTGGGGCTGGGGAGCAGTCAGGGGGAGTGGGGCTGGGAGGAGAGTGGGGTTCGGGGAAGTGGGCTGAGGGAAGTGGGGTTGAGGGGAGCAAGCAGGCTGGGGGGAGCGGGGAGTGGGGAGAGGGGAGTGGTCTTGGGGTGAGCAGGGGAGGTGGGGCGAGGGGAGTGGGGCTAGGGGAGAGTGGGGCTGGAGGGGAGCGAGCGGGCTGGGGGGAGCAGGAGTTGGGGCTGGGGAGCAGTTAGGAGGAGTGGGGCTGGGGGGAGAGTGGGGGTCAGGGTTGGGGGAAGTGGGGTTGAGGGGAGCAAGCAGGCTGGGGGGAGCGGGGGTCGGGGTTGGGGAGCAGTTGAGGGGAGAGGGGGAGGTGGGGCAAAGGGAGTGGGGCGAGGGGAGAGTGGGGCTGGAGGGGAGCGAGCGGGCTGAGGGGAGCAGGGGTTGGGGAGCAGTCAGGAGGAGTGGGGCTGGGGGGAGAGTGAGGGTCAGGGTTGGGGGAAGTGGGCTGAGGGGAGTGGGGTTGAGGGGAGCAAGCAGGCTGGGGGGAGCGGGGGTTAGGATTGGGGAGCGGTTGAGGGGAGAGGGGGAGGTGGGGCTGGGGGAGGGTGGGGCTGGAGGGGAGCGAGCGGGCTAGGGGGAGCAGGAGTTGGGGCTGGGGAGCAGTCAGGGGGAGTGGGGCTGGGGGGAGAGTGGGGGTCAAGGTTGGGGAGCAGGGGGGAAAGTGGGGTGATGGGAGTGAGGCTGGAGGAGCAAGAGGCCTGGGAGAAGCAATCAAGGGGAGCAGGGGAAGTGGGGTGATGGGTTTGGAGCTAAGAGAGAGAGAGGGGAGTGGGCTTGGGGAGAGAGTGAGCGTCGGTGCTGGGAGAAGCGAGGTGAGGGGGGTGGAGTTGGGGTGGGGGAAGCGGGACAAGAGGCGATGGGATTGGGGGAGCAAGGGGAGTGGGGCTGGGGGGAGTGAGGGGCCTGGGGAGAGCAGGGGGGGTTGGGGTTGGGGAGCAGGCCGGGGGGGGAGAAGGGGAGGTTGGGCGAGGGGAGTGGGGCTGGGGGGAGCAGGGGAAGTGGGGTGATGGGAAGGGGGCTAGGGGAGCGAAGGGAGTGGGGTTGGGGGAGTGAGCAGGTTGGGCTGAGCAGGGGTTGGGGTTGGAGAGCAGTTGGACGGAAGAGGGGTGAGTGGAGTGGGGTCGGGAGAGGGGCGGTCAGGGTTGAGGGGAGTGGGGTTGGGGGGAGCGAGTGGGCTGGGGGAAGCAGAGGTTGGGGAGCAGTCGGGAGAAGTGGGTGACAGAAGTGGGGCTGGGGGGAGTGAGCGGGCTGGGGGAGCGGGGGTCAAGGTTGGGGAGCAGTGGGGGAAGAGGGAGAAGTGGGGTTAGGAGGGAGCGGGCGAGGGGAGTGGGGTTGGGGGTGGGAGGAGTAGGATGAAGGGAGTGGGGTTGGGGGGTGGGAGGAGTAGGATGAAGGGAGTGGGGTTGGGGGAGTGAGGGAAGTGGGGTGATGGTAGTGGGGCTGCGGGAGAGATGGGGGTGGGGGAACAGCTCCCCCCCCTCCCCAGCCCCGGTTTGTCCCCAGGGCACCTCCCCCCCTCTCTGCAGGGACCCCTGGGAGCAGATCCCGAAAAAGCCTAAACGGAAGAAAAGTGAGGGGGGGTGATGTGAAGGGGAATCAGGCAACGGCTGGGGTGGTGGGCTTGGGGAGGGGGGGGTCATGTAGGGGCTTTGGGCAGGGGCTGAGGGTGGTGGGAAGTGGGGGGGTCATTTAGGAGCTTTGGGCAGGGGCTGAGGGTGGTGGGAAGTCGGGGGGGTTATTTAGGAGCTTGGGAGGTCATTTAGGAGCTTTAGGCAGGGGCTGAGGATGGTGGGAAGTGGGGGGAGTCTTAGGAGCTTGAAGGGGTGTCGTTTAGGAGCTTGGGGGGGTCATTTAGGAGCTTTGGGCAGGGGCTGAGGGTGGTGGAAAGTGTGAGTGGGGTCATTTAGGCAGGGGCTGAGAGCGGTGGGAAGTGGGGGGAGTCTTAGGAACTTGAGGGGGGTCATTTAGGAGCTTTAGGCAGGGGCTGAGGGTGGTGGGAAGTCGGGGGAGTCTTAGGAGCTTGAAGGGGTGTCGTTTAGGAGCTTGGGGGGTCATTTAGGGGCTTTGGGCAGGGGCTGAGTATGGTGGGAACTGGGGGGCATCATTTAGGAGCTTGGGGGGTCATTTAGGAGCTTTAGGCAGGGGCTGAGGGTGGTGGGAAGTGTGAGGGGGGGGTTATGTAGGGGCTTCGGGTAGGGGCTGAGGGTGGTGGGAACTGTGAGGGGGGGTTCATTTAGGAGCTTTGAGCAGGGGCTGAGGGTGGTGGGAAGTATGAGGGGGGGTCATTTAGGGGCTTTGGGTAGGGGCTGAGGGTGATGGGAAGTGTGAGGGGGGGGTCATTTAGGAGCTTTGGGCAGGGGCTGAGGGTTGTGGGAAGTGGGGGGGGATGGTCTTTCAGGGGCTTTGGGCAGGTGATTGGGGGGGGAGTTCCCATCTGCCAGCAGCTGCCCCCCCACCCTCCACCTAGGGCGCCGTCGCAACGTGAACTGCCTGCGCCATGCGGTGATCTGGTACGAGGACCACCGGCAGCGCTGCCCCTACGAGCCGCGGCTGGCGGAGCTGGACCCCTCGGTGGGGCTCTACACCACGGCCGTGTGGCAGTGCGAGCGCGGGCACCGCTACTTCCAGGACCTGCACTCGCCCTTGCGGCCCCTCAGCGACAGCAGCGACGATGACAGTGACAGCGGTGAGAGTCGGGGGGGGCCCTGCTGCGGGCGAAGGGCCCAGGGGCACCGGGAGCACCGTGGGGCTCGGGAAAGGGGGAATCCGGCTCCTTTAGGCCTGGAGGGGTGTGGGGGCACGGCTTTAGGGGGTTTTGGGGGGGGGTTTAAATGGACTGGGAGGGGGTTAGAGATGTTGCGGCTGTTCTTTAGTGCTTGGGGGTGCGTTTAAGGGCCTCGGAGGGCATTAAGGGGTTCGCCTTTAGTATTTGCAGTGGGGTTTGGGGGTAGTTAAGGTGGCTGGGGGGGACTAGAAGGGTTTTGGGGCTCAAGGGAGTGGTTTGGGGGGTGTGCGGAGGGGATTAGGGGTGTGGAGTTGCTGTTTTAGTGCTTGGAAGAGGGAGTTAGGGAGATTGGGACTTAAATGGACTGGGAGGGGGTTAGAGATGTTGGGACAGTTCTTTAGTGCTTGGGGGTGCGTTTAATGGCCTCAGAGAGCATTAAGGGGTTCGCCTTTAGTATTTACAAGTGGGGTTTGGGGGTAGTTAAGGGGACCGGGAGGGCTAGAGGGGTTTTGGGGCTCAAGGGAGTGGTTTGGGGGACACAGAGGAGGTTAAGGGGGTGGGGTTGCTCCTTTAGTGCTTGGAGGAGGGGGGTCAGAGAGGTGGGGGATGGTCCTTTGGGTTTTAGGGTTATTTTATGGGGCTCTTAGGGGGGTGAGGGCAGCCCTTTGGGATTTGGGGTGGGTTAGGGATGTGGGTGCAGTCCTGGGGGGTCTGGGTGTGGTTTAGGGGGGCTCGAGGGGGGTTAGGGGTGTGGTGGCGTTCCTGAGGGGTCCATTTGGGGTCTCCCGTTGATCCTCTGTCCCTGTCCTGCAGCAGCAGCTCCTTTTTTTTCTCAGGGGGCTGCAGCTCGGACTCAGAGACACCATCGAGGGGTGGCCCCTCAGCGCCTGGGGGCTCAGCCGTGGCCCCCCCCATGGCTCTGGGCCCGTCAGCGCCTGGGGGGTCAGCGGTGGCCCCCCCTGCGGGTCCAGGACCCCCCATGGGCGAGGAGCCAGGGGCGACGCTGGAGGCCGTGGTGTGCGTCCCGCTGCCGCTGCGGCTGGGCCCGGGGCGGGGGCCGCTGGCTGAGGCAGGAACCCCCACCCTGCTGCAGGGCCCCCCACTCCTCATCCTCGCCAGCCCTGGCTACGATGCGCTGGGGGGGCTGCAGCTGGGCCTGGCGGGGGACGAAGTGCCCTGTGCTCTGCTCGAGGGGGGAGGCGCCTTCCCCCCGCCCCCTCTGGACCCCCAACCCCCTAAAACAGGTACAGAGGGGGGCAGGGGGTATTGGATTGGGTGGGGGGCTCAGGGTGCTGGGAGGCTGGAGTGGAGGGTGGACTGGTGGGGACTGGGGGGTTTGGGGTGGCTGGAGGGGTTTGGGCTGAAGTTTGGGGGGTTTGGAGAGCAAGGGAGTTTGGGGGTGTTGGGAGGCAGGGGGTTTGGGCTGGGGGCACGGGGTTTGGGGGTACTGGGAGGGCAGGAGGTTTGGGTTGGAGGGCAGGAGGTTTGGGTTGGGGTCAGGGATTTGGGGGTGCTGGGAGGGCAGGGGGTTTGGGCTGGGGGGCAGGGGGTTTTGGGGTGCTGGGAGGAGGTCATGGGGGAATTGGGTGTCCCACTTCTCGTGCTGTCGGCAGAGGAGGAGGTGCTGGGGCTGAAGCAGGAGGAGGTGCTGCCCCTCACAGCTGCTGAGTCCCCCGTGGAGCCCCCTCCAGAGCCCCCCCCGGCTGAGGACTCGGACAGTGGCGGCCTCTCCGCCATCATTTATGAGATCCCCAAAGAGCCCGAGAGGTTGGAGGATGAAGTTTGGGGGCGTCTATGGGGTTGGGAGGGAGTTGCTGCAGCGTTCCGGTGGGGGTCTCACACAAGGTTCAGGGAGTGGGTTTTTTTAAGGTTTGGGGGAGATATTAGGGATATGGAGGGTCCCTTGGGGACAAGGGGGGAAGTGCTGGGCGTTCGTTTTGGGGAGTTGAGGGCTTTTAATGGGTGGTAGGCTGGGACAGGACCTGAAGAGGCTGGAGAAGCGAGAACCTCATGAGATTCAACAGGGCTGAGTGCGAAGTCCTGCACCTGGGTCGGAGCAATCCCTGTTTTCAGTACATGGTGAGGGGTGATGTGATTGAGAGCTGACCTGCAGAGAAGGATTTGGGGGTGCTGGTTGATGAGAATCATAGAATCACCAGGTTAGAAAGGACCCACCAGATCATCAAGTCCAACTGTTCCCATCAACCACTAACCCATGTCCCTCAGTGCCTCATCCACCTGCCCCTTAAACCCCTCCCGGGAAGGGGACTCAACCCCCTCCCTCTTCCAGGGCCCAATGACCATTTCTGTGAAAAAATTTTTCCTAATGTTTAGCCTGAACCTCTCCTGGTGGAGCTTGAGGCCATTCCCTCTCGTCCTGTCCCCTGGCCCTTGGGAGAAGAGCCCAGCTCCCTCCTCTCCACCAGCTCCTCGCAGGGAAAGAGCAACGAGGTCTCTCCTCAGGCTCCTCTTCTCCAGGCTGAACCCCCCCAGCTCTCTCAGCCGCTCCTCTTCTTCTCCAGCCCCTTCCCCAGCTCCATTCTCTTCTCTGGAGGCTCCAGGACCTCAAGGTTCTTCTTGGGGCTGAGGCCAGAGGGAGAAGAACCTCCCTGGCCCTGCTGGCCACGCCGTGGCTGCTCCAAGCCAAGATGCCCTTGGCCTTCTTGGCCCCCTGGGCCCCTGCTGGCTCCTGTTCAGTTGCTGTCACCCAAAGTTTGACATGAGCCGACAACGTGCGCTCGCAGCCCACAAGGCCTGGGCTGCATCAAAAGAAGCGTGGCCAGCAGGTCAAGGGAGGGGATTCTGCCCCTTTATTCCTCTCTTGTGAGACCTCATGTGGAGTACCGTGTCCAGTTCTGGAATTCTCAACATAAGAAGGATATGGAGCTGTGGGAATGGGTCCGGAGGAGGCTACAAAGCTGATCTAAGGGCTGGAGCACCTTCCATATGAGGACACGCTGCAAGAGTTGGGTTTGTTCAGCCTGGAGAAGAGAAGACTCTCAGATCTTACGGTGACCTTCCAGTACCTGAAAGGAGCTACCAGAAAACTGGAGAGGGACTATTCATAAAGGCTTGTGGTGATAGGATGAAAGGGAATGGGTATAAACTGCAGAAGAGCTGATTTAGACTAGACATTAGGAAGGATTTCTTCATGATGAGGGTGGGGAAGCCCTGGAACAGGTTGCCCAGGGAAGTTGTGGCTTCCCCATCCCTGAGATGGTTTAAGGCCAGGTTGGATGAGTCCTTGGGTGACCTGATCTAGTGGGAGGTGTCCCTGCCCCTCGCAGGGGGATTGGAACTAGATGATCTTTAAGATTCCTTCCAACCTAAACTATCGTGTGATTCTATGACAGATTCTGGGGTCTGGGGGGTGTTTCTTTGGTTAGAGGAGCCATGTGAGGGGGTTCAGGAGGTCTCAAAGACGTGAGAGGGGTAGGATGATGACGCCTTTCCCTGCCAAGTGCTGCAGCCTCGCACGTGGGGAGGGGGCTTCCTCCCAGGCTGTGCTGAGTTCTGCCCCCCACGCAGGCGCCAGCGCAGCAGGAGGGTCCGTGCCCCCAGCCCCGATAGCGAGGGGCACCCGGAGCCAATCGCCTGCCCCTACGCAGGCTGCGGGCAAGTCTACGTGGCCCTCAGCAGCTTCCAGGTGAGGTTCCTGCACCCCTGCGGCCCCCCCCAAGACCTCCAGGACCCCCTCTCACCTCCCTGCTCCCCCCCAGAACCACGTCACCCTTGTGCACCGCAAAGGCCGCACCCAGCAGTGCCCCCAGCCCGGCTGCGGGAAGAGCTTCACTCTCGCCGCCCACCTGCGCCGGCACATGGTTATCCACTCCGGTGAGCCACGACCGTGTCCCCCCACCCTGTCTTGTGTCCCACCCCCACAGTCTACTGACCCCCCCAACTCCCCTTCCGTCTCCCCAGGAGCGAGGGATTTCAGATGCGAGGTCTGTGGCAAAGCCTTCAAGCGGAAAAACCACTTGGAAGTTCACAGGCGGACGCACACGGGAGAGACCCCCCTGCAGTGAGTGAGGGGGGGCAACAGCAGGGAGACCCCCCTGCAGTGAGTGGGGGGGGGGTGTAACAGCAGGGAGACCCCCCTGCAGTGAGGGGGGGGGTGGCCAACAGCAAGGAGGACCCCCCTGCAGTGAGTGGGGCGGGGGGGGGGGGGGTGTAACAGCAGGGAGACCCCCCCTGCAGTGAGTGAGGGGGGGGCAACAGCAGGGAGACCCCCCCTGCAGTGAGTGGGGGGGGGGGGGGAGGGGGTAACAGCAGGGAGACACCCCCCCCTGCAGCAAGAGGTGGGGGCACAGGTAAGACCCCCCCCTGCAGCGAGTGAGGGGAGGGTGGGCATAGGCGAGAACCCCCTGCAGCAAGAGGTGGGAGCACAGGTGAGACCCCCCCTGCAGTGAGTGAAAAGGGGGGCACCGGTGAGACCCCCCCTGCAGCAAATCAGGGCGGTTGTTGGTTTGGGGGGGGGGGGCAGTAGGGACCCTCCTGCCCCAGTGACAAGGAGGGGCCCCCCCTCTGCCCCCCCAGGTGCCAGCTCTGCGGGTTCCGCTGCCGCCAGCGAGCGTCCCTGACATGGCACATGCCATGGCGGGGGGGGCCCCCGCCCGCGCCCCTTCCCCTGCCCACGCTTCCATGCCCTCAAGAGCCCCCCTGACCCCCGCCACACTTAGGGTTCCCCTCATCCCCCCCCACCAGGGCACCCAGAGCACTTCGGGGACCCCCCTGTCACCCCCCTTCCTTCTGAGCTGCCTTGGTGACCCCCCCGCCCCGGCACCCCACCCCGTCCCGGTCACTATTTATTTATTTCCTCACTCTCTGTTCTGCCCCCAGGGCAGCTGCAGCTGATGGGGGGGGCACGACACCCCGGGTTTGTTGGTGTGGGGGGGCGGGCAAGTTCTATTAAAGTGATGGCTTTTACATACTGTGACTTGTGGGGGGCACGACCCTTGAGGATTTTTTGGGGGGTGATTGGGCTAAGTTCCATTAAAGTGATGGCTTTTACATACTGTGATCCGGGGGAGGGTTGGGGGGGGGGGCATAAGGAGCTGGGGGGCTCCGGGGCGGGGGGGGCATCCAGGGAAAGCGAGGGCTCAGGGGAGGGGTGCACACAGCTTGTGGGGGGGGGGGATCTAGGGAACGGGGGGGCTCCGAGGGGCTCCGGAGCCCCGGGGGAGGGAGGGGGCGCGGCCGCGTTCGTCGGCGCTGTCCGAGGTGCTGAAACCGGCGGCTCCGACCCAGCCCTTCATCCCCCCTCCGTCCTTTACCCACTCCTCCCTCCTTAACCCCTTATTCACTCCCTCCTTCATCCCCCTTTCTTCATCCTCACCCCCTTTTCCTTCCTTCACACCCCCCTTCATCCTTCACCCCCTCCATCCATCCTTCATCCCCTCACCCTTCATCCCCCCCTCCCTCCATCTTTCACCCACTCCTTCATCCCCCTCCTCCATCCTCACCCTCTCTCTCCCTCATCCCCCTCCCTCCATCCTTCACCCCATTCTCCCTCCTTCATCCCCTCCTTCCCCCTTCATCCCCCTCCCTCCATCCTTCACCCCATTCTCCCTCCTTCATCCCCTCCTTCCCCCTTCATCCCCCTCCCTCTATCCTTCACCCCATTCTCCCTCCTTCATCCCCTCCTTCCCCCTTCATCTCCCTCCCTCCATCCTTCACCCCATTCTCCCTCCTTCATCCCCTCCTTCCCCCTTCATCTCCCTCCCTCCATCCTTCACCCTCTCCCCCTCCTTCACTCCATTCTTCATCCTCCTTCACCCTCTCTCTCCATCGTCTTCATTCCCCCCCCCCCCCATCCTTCATCCCCTCCCTCCATCTTCATCCTCCTCCATCGTCTTCTCCATCGTCTTCATCCCTCCCCTCCTCCTCCTCCCTGGTCACGTGGGAGGGGGGGGTGCTATAGGCGGTGTCTATAGGGGGTCTCGGGGGGTGTGGGGGGAGCCCCTCCCTCTCTGCAGCCAATAGGCTTCTCGGGAGCCCCGGGGGGGGGCGGCCCATTTTGGGGTGTCGGGGGGGGGGAGGTGGGGGGGTCCAGCCGCGCCCACCGAGGCGGTTTGGGTAGTGGGGGGGGGGGGGGGGGGGGGGGGGGGGGGGGCGCCCCGCCCCCGCTTGGCCAAGGACGTTTAAAGGACCGAGGTGGCCGCCTGCAGCGCCCGCTCCACGCAGAGACACCCCCCCCCCCCCCCCCCCCCCCCCCAGCTTTGGGGCCCCCCCCCGGGCTGCACGGGGGCCCCCCCCGCCCCCCAAGCAGCCCCCGCGGAGATGGTGACGGTAGGAGCCGGGGGGGGATTGGGGGGGGGGGGGGAATGGGAGCCCAGCACCCCCTGTGTCCCCCCCCTTCCCTGTGTCCCCCCACCCTTATTCCTGCCCCTGCCATGTCCCCCTGTGCGTGTGTGACATGCTTGGTGAGGACACAGCCACACGCGTGTGCATCACAGGGACACGTATGTGCATGCAAGGGTGGGGGGAGCGTGTGGCATCTGCGAGGGGACATGGGTGTCCCCTATGTGTGTGTTCCCCCCCCCCCCCCCCCCCCCCCCCAAAATGCTCCTGGTGCGACCATCACACGCGTGTGCGCAGCAGCGAGGGGCCTGCACACGCGTGTGTCCTGCTCGCACACGCCCAGGGCCACCCGCCTCCCCCTTAGCGTGTGGGTGTGGGAACACGCGTGTGACAGCCTGACACACGGACACACGTGGCCCCGTTGCCGTGCGCAGGACGTGTCTGTGTGTCCGTCCGTCCCTATCATCCCTAAATCCTATTTTATCAATTGGATTTGGGGATTTTCAGCTTTTGATTCCCTCACTGCTCATTTTTTGGGGCTATTGCTGCCCCGTTGAGGGACAGGAACGGTCAGAGGGACACCCCCAGCCCCTTTGACCCCCCAGGTCCCCCCAAAAAGACCCATGGATGCGGCTCCCCTGCAGCCCCTGGTCGGGGGGGGCACCCCAGGCCGTGGCTGGTGGCCCCGGGTGTCCCGTCTCCCAGTGACAAAGCCCCATTGTCCCCTAGGATCGAGAGGGGATGAGGGGGGGCGGCTCCGTTGGACAATGGGGGATTCATCCCCGCGGGGAGGGGGCAGCCCAGGCGACCCAAGGCCTTGGGGACCTGAAGACCCCGCTGTCCCCTCACTTGTCCCCAGGACCCTGGTGTCCCTGTCCTCCTGCTGATCCCCTAGCCCCAGTGTCCCCCCAGGTGTCCCCATGACCCTGGTGCTTTCTTTCTCCTCACTTGTCCCCAGGACCCCAGTGTCCCTGTCATCCTGCTGTTTCCCCAGCTCTAGTGTCCCCCCAGGTGTCCCCAGGACCCTGGTGTCTCTGTCCCCTCACTTGTCCCCAGGACCCTAGTGTCCCTGTCCTCCTGCTGTTTCCCCAGCTCTAGTGTCCCCCCAGGTGTTCCCAGGACCCTGGTGTCTCTGTCCCCTCACTTGTCCCCAGGATCCCAGTGTCCCTGTCCTCCTGCTGTTCCCCCAGCTCTAGTGTCCCCCCAGGTGTCCCCAGGACCCTGGTCCCTCTGTCCCCTCACTTGTCCCTGGGACCCCAGTGTCCCTGTCCTTCTGCTGATCCCCCAGCCCCAGTGTCCCCCCAGGTGTCCCCACGACCCCATTGTCCCTGTCCTCCTGCTGATCCCCCAGCCCCAGTGTCCCCCCAGGTGTTTTGAGGAGCCTGGTGCCTCTGTCCCCTCACTTGTCCCCAGGACCCCAGTGTCCCTGTCCCTCTGCTGTTCCCCCAGCCCCAGTGTCCCACCAGGTGTCCCCAGGACCCTGGTGCCTCTGTCCCCTCACTTGTCCCCAGGACCCCAGTGTCCCTGTCCCTCTGCTATTCCCCAGCCTCAGTGTCCCCCGAGGTGTCCCCAGGACCCCAGTGTCCCTGTCTCTCTGCTATTCCCCAGCCTCAGTGTCCCTGTCCCTCTGCTGTTCCCCCAGCCCCAGTGTCCCATCAGGTATCCCCAGGACCCCAGTGTCCCTGTCCCCTCACTTGTCCCCAGGACCCCAATGTCCCTGTCCTCCCACTGTTCCTCCAGCCCCAGTGTCCCCTTCCCCCACTGTCCCCATGCTGGGGACCCTCTGGTGACCCCCGTGCGTCTCCTCAGCAGATCCTGAGCGCGGTGGAGGCGCAGGCTCCCAGCCCCGCGGGGTCCTCAGGCTGCGGCCCCGTCCCCGTGGTCCCCAACGGGCCCCCCCCGGCCCCCCCGGCAGCCGACGACAGCAAAACCAACCTCATCGTCAACTACCTGCCCCAGAGCATGAGCCAGGAGGAGCTGAGGAGCCTCTTCGGGAGCCTTGGGGACATCGAGTCCTGCAAGCTCGTCCGCGACAAGGTCACCGGTACAGGACAGGGGAGACGGAACGCGGAGATGGGACACGGGGAGATGGGACTTGGGGTGATGGGACGTGGGACATGGGGAGATGGGATGTGGGACATGGAGGGATTGGACATGGGGTGATGGGGCAAGGGACATGGGGAGATGGGATGTGGGGAGATGGGATGTAGGACATGTGGAGATGGGACATAGGATATGGGGTGATGGGATGTGGAGATGGGTGATTGGACACAGGCTGATGGGACTTGGGACATGGGGAGATGGGAACGTGGGGTGTGGGGAGGTGGGATATGGGGAGATGGGACGTGTGACACAGGGAAATGAGATGTGGGACATGGGGTGATGGGACACAGGTCGATGGGGTGTGGGACATAAGGAAATGGGATGTGGGACAGGGGGAGATGAAGCAAGGAACATGGGAAGATGGGATGTGGGGAGATGGGGATGTGGGACATGGGGTGGTGGGATATGGGGTGATGGGATATGGGATGTGGGGAGATGGGGCAAGGGACATGAAACGTGGGGAAACAGGACGGGGCAGATGGGATGCAGGGACATGGGAAGATGAGACATAGGAAGAAGAAATATATGGAATGTGAGGATTCATGGGGGCTGGGACAGAGGTGGGCATGTGGATGGGGTTGTGGGGACAGGGACAACTTCAGGAACCTCTCTGGGGACAGCAGGTCCTGTAAGCTTGACCAGAGGATCCTTAGTACAGGGACATGGGGGATAGGTGGGACAAGGATGAAAGCAGGATGGAAATGGACCTCGGGGATGGGTGAGGTGGTGCTGGGAACCAGGTGCCAGGGCCACCTCAGAGCTGACTCCATGCCCCAGGGCAGAGCCTGGGCTACGGCTTCGTCAACTATGTGGAGGCCGGTGATGCGGACAAGGCCATCAGCACCCTCAACGGCCTCAAGCTGCAGACCAAGACCATCAAGGTGCAGACCTGGGGTCCCTTGGGAAGAGGGGGACACTAGGGTGGTTCTGGGTCCCTGGGGAGGACTCATGGGTGGGAGGGAGCTCTGGCACCTGGACGCTGAGGTCTCCAGGGCTGACACACCCCTGCCAGGTGTCCTACGCCCGGCCCAGCTCAGCCTCCATCCGTGATGCCAACCTCTACGTGAGCGGCCTCCCCAAGGCCATGGGGCAGAAAGAGATGGAGCAGCTCTTCTCCCAGTACGGCCGCATCATCACCTCCCGCATCCTCATCGACCAGGTCACAGGTGCGCACGGACGCGGACCCTCACCTGGACACCTGGGGCCCCTGGGGAGGTTCCTTGGACACCTGGGTCCCCTGTGGTGGTCTGGGGGGGGTTCCTTGGACACCTGGGGGCATCTGTGGAGGGTTCCTTGGACAGCTGGGTCGTCTGGGGGGTCTGGGGGGATGTTCCTTGGACACTTGGGTCCTCTGGGGGGGTTCCTTGGGCACATGGGTTGTCTGGGGGGGTCTGGGGGGATGTTCCTTGGACACCTGGGGGCATCTGTGGGGGGGTTCTTGGACACCTAGGTTCCCTGAGTGGGTCTGGGGGGGTTCCTTGGACACCTGGGTCCCTTGGAGGGGTCTGGTTGAGTTTCCTTGGACACCTGAGTCCCCTGGGTGGGTCTGGGGTGGGTTCCTTGGACATCTGGGTCCTGCAGCAGAGTCTCAGGGCTCCATCCCCTGGCTGCCTCACCCGCAGGTGTCTCACGAGGAGTGGGCTTCATCCGCTTTGACAAGCGGGTGGAGGCGGAGGAGGCCGTCCGGGGTCTGCACGGGCAGAAACCGCTGGGTGCATCTGAGCCCATCACCGTCAAGTTTGCCAACAGCCCAGGCCAGAAGTCGGGGGGTGCCCTGCTCAGCCTCTGCCCCAGCGCCCGCCGCTACGGAGCCCTGCACCACCCACCCCAACGCTTCAGGTGAGCCCAGCACGGGTGGAGAGCCTGGGGAGGTGGGACATTCCCTGAGAACCAAGCCACCCCCAGGGGATGGGGCCACCACAGGGCACAGGGACATCCCCAAGGGATGGGGTCACCACGGGGCATAGGGACATCTCCAAAGGATGGGGCCACCACAGGGCACAGGGACATCCCCAAGGGATGGGGTCACCACGGGGCATAGGGACATCTCCAAAGGATGGGGCCACCACAGGGCATAGGGACATCTCCAAGGGATGGGGTCACCACGGGGCATAGGGACATCCGCAAGGGATAGGGTCACCACAGGGCATAGGGAAGTCTCCAAGGGATGGGGCCACCATGGGGCATAGGGACGTCTCCAAGGGATGGGGCCACCACGGGGCATAGGGACATCCGCAAGGGATGGGATCACCACAGGGCATAAGGACATCTCCAAGGGATGGGGCCACCACGAGGCATAGGGACACCCCCATTCCCATGTGAACACCCCAGGGAATGGTGCCATCACAGGGCAAGGGGACACCCCACAGCAGAGACACATACATGAGTACGTGTCCCCTCTTATGGTCTCATGTCCTCTCCAGGCTTGACAATTTGCTGAACGTGGCCTATGGCGTGAAGAGGTAACACCCCCCCCACCCCCTTGGCCCCCGTTGGCAACCTCTGCACCCCCAGCCCCACGTCCCCCGTGTCCCGCGGGGTTTTGGGGGATGTGGGCACCCTGACCCCAGGCCAGCTCGCTGTCGCTGCTGCCCAGGTTCTCGCCGTTGGCCATCGAGGCGGTGCCGGGACTGGCCGGCGTGGGGCTTGGGGCCCCCACTGCTGGCTGGTGCATCTTCGTCTACAACCTGGCGCCCGAGGCGGACGAGAGCGTCCTCTGGCAGCTCTTTGGGCCCTTCGGCGCCGTCACCAACGTCAAGGTCATCCGCGACTTCGCCACCAACAAGTGCAAAGGCTTTGGTTTCGTCACCATGACCAACTACGAGGAGGCGGCCATGGCCATCGCCAGCCTCAACGGCTACCGCCTGGGCGACCGCGTGCTCCAAGTCTCCTTCAAGACCAGCAAACAGCACAAGGCCTGAGCCCCAGCCTGCTGGCCCCCTGGGTCGGGTCCCCTGGTGCCCCCATGAGCACCAAGGATACCCTGGAGACCATGAAGAGAACCCCTGGACACCTGGAGACCCTCTCCATGGGCACCAAGGACACTATGAGGATGCCCCACACAGGACACTATGGGGAGCTTCCCACCCTGGAGACCACGGAGAACTCATCTGGAGACCTTGGGGACCTTCTCCATGGGCACCGAGCACACTATGGGGACACCCAAAGGACAGCCTGGACACTGTGGACACCCAAACCTCTCCCTGAGACACCATGGACACCCTGAAGCCTCCTCTGGTGCCCCACAGCTCTTGGAGACTGGTGGGGTTTGGAGATGCTGAGGGCACCCCCAAATGTCCACCCTACTAGAAAGACTGGGGAACTCCCAGGTGCTCCAAGACCCCAGGAGATCTTGAAGGAGCCGGAATACAGTTGGGTAGGTCACCTCCAACCCCCCCAGGAACACCCTGGGCACATAGAGGTACCTCAGCAACCCCCAAGAACCGGAGAGGTTGTGCAAATTTTGGGGGGGGGGTGGGTGTGTCCCTCCAGGACCGCGGGTTCGAGTCCTGGGGGGTTGTGGATTTGAACCCCTGGTTCTGGCTGCTGCCCTGGGGACACCAGAGCCACCCCGGAGTATCAGCAGGTTGGGGCCAAGCCCCCTTCCCCTCCCATCCAGGAATCCAGGGTGTCAGCACGCGCTCAGCCTCCTCTTCTTTTCCCCATTTCTACCTTTTTTTTTTTGGAGGGGGAACTTTTTTGGAGCAAGAACAAACATTAACAAATAATAAGTGGGCCTGTGCAAACCTCATGAGGTTCAACAAGGTCCTACCCCTGGGCCGGAGCAATCCTCGATTTCAATCCAGGCTGGGGGACGATGATGGGATTGGGAGCAGCGTGAGGAGAAGGATTTGGGGGGCTGGAGGAGGAGAAGCTCGACAGGAGCCGGTAACCACGTCCTGGGCTGCATCAGGAGCGTGGGCAGCAGGGCCAGGGAGGGGCTCCTGCCCCTCTGCTCCTCTCTCCTCAGCTGGAGGGTTGGATCCAGCTCCGGAATCCTCCCCAGAAGGAGGAGATGGAGCTGCTGGAAGGGGCCCAGAGGAGGCTCCAAGGATGATCAGAGGGCTGGAGAACCTTCTGTAGTAAGACAGACTGAGAGAGTTGGGGTTGTTCAGCCTGGAGAGGAGAAGGCTCTGAGGAGAACTTATAGCGACCTTCTTGTACCTGAAGTGGCTCCAGGAAAGCTGGGGAGGGGCTGTTTCCAAAGGCTTGTGGTGATGGGATGAGGGGAACGGGTATAAACTGGAGAGGAGCAGATTTAGACTAGAAATAAGGAGGAATTTCTTCACAGTGAGAGTGAGGAAGCCCTGGGACAGGTTGCCCAGAATATTGGTGGCTGCTCGGTCCCTGGAGGGGTTCACGTCCAGGCTGGATGGGGCTTGGAGCCCCTGATCCCGTGGGAGGTGTCCCTGCCCATCGCAGGGGGTTGGAATTAGATGACCTCTAAGGTCCCTTCCAACCCAAACTATGATTATGGCCGTGAGGAGAGCGCCCAGCAAAGTGAACAGCGGCTCCTCGGGAGCGACAACCACAAACTCGTCTATTTTTATAAGCAAAGGAAAGGAAAAACAAGACAAAAAAAAAAAAAACCACCCGGCACCCCCAAACCGCCCCAATCCTTCCCAAAATACCTCCAAAAATGGGCAGATTTTTTCCTCCCACCAACCTCCTCAGCTCACTGGTGTCCGTGCTTTGGCTTGAAGGACAGAACCCTTCCAGGAACCTTCCTCCATCCCAACAGGCTGAGTCCCCCATAGCAGCCTCATCATCATCACCACCATCATCATCCTATTATTATTATTATTATTATTATTATTGTTATTATTATTATTATTATTATTGCTGTTGTTGTTGTTATTATTATTATTATTACTATTGGTATTATTGTTTATTTTCTCTGTTGGGATAATTTCTTGCTTCTCAGTGATTTCAGTTCCCGTTTATTTCCAATTCTTCACCAGCTTTCCCCAGCCCTGGGGCCCCCCAAGAGCTTCTGGGTCCCCTGGGCCACCCCCCCACCCCGATCCTCCTGCGTGTCGTGCCCGTTTGCAGCTTCTTGTAGTTTTTAACTTCTCGTTAATGTAAAGATTTATTGCTCCCCTCACCCCCCCATGTGTGCGCACATCCCTGGGACGGGGTGTGGGGGGGATCCACCTCAACCCCCTTTCCCTGAGGTCTGACCCCCCCCTCCTAGGGTGGCTCCTGGGGACCCAGACACCCCCAGTTTGATTGGGGGGGGCAAGGGGGGCCCCCAGTTCAGTAGCAATAAGAGCTGCACCCCAAGGGTTTGGGGGGGGGGGCTTCCTCGGCCCCCGCTGTTTGTCTGGGGGAACCCAACATGGGGACAAAGCTCCCGCGTGCGAACAGGACTCTTTGTATTTTTCATGGCAGAAAGAATAAAATATCAAATACATTTCAGAAATGGACTCGGGGTGTCTGTTCCTGCGGGGAGAGGGAGGGAGCGTTAGAGAGAAAGAGGGAGAAGGAGGCAGAAAGAAGCAGCTGAATTGGAAAACACTGTGGTCAGTTCTGAAAGCAGGAGCCGCGCTCTCCGTGTTTTTCACTCCTTTTCACTCATTTTGACTCCTTTTGACTCATTTTCATCCATTTGGACTCTCTTTCACTCGTTTTGGCTTGTCTTTATTTGGTTTTTCTCATTTTGACTAATTTATTTGTCCGTTTCACTAATTTTGGAAACATTGTCACTCGTTTTTTGAGACGTTTCGTCCCGTTTTCACTTACTTTTCACTTATTCTTTCACTCTTTTTCGAGATGTTTCATCCCATTTTCACTCATTTTTTTCACTCTTTTCCACTAGTTTCCCGTGTGTTTCACCATCGACGATCCCGGCTCCGTGCTACCACCCCGTGAACTAAACGTGTCCCGCACCCAAGTGATGAACCCAGCTCAGGAAAGACGTTTAATCGGTGTTGAGTCCTATTTAAGTGGTGGATGAGAATACGATAGACACAAGGAAGAATTTCCTTAGGCGTAAGGAAGAATTTCTTCTCGATAGGAGTGGTGAGGCCCTGGAACAGGTTGCCCAAGGGAGATGGTCAAGGCTGGATGAGGCCCTGGGAATCCTGGTCCCTGCCCACCACAAGGGGGTTGGCACTGGAGGATCTTTAAGGCCCCTTCCAGCTCAAACTATTCTATGAAGTCCAATAAAGCTGTCACAGAGACGCTAAACATAAAGCAGACGCCTGCCAGAGAGGAAAGGCGCCAACCAACAGGGATCGTTGTTCCGAGGGCCGAGAAGGCCAAGGGCATCTGGGCTCGGAGCAGCCCCGGCGTGGCCAGCAGGGCCAGGGAGGTTCTTCTCCCTTGGCCTCTGGGGAGACCCAACCTCGAATCCTGGGCCCCAAGAAGAACCTTGAGGTCCTGGAGCCTCCAGGGAAGAGAGCGGAGCTGGGGAGGGGGCTGGAGAAGAAGAGGAGCGGCTGAGAGAGCTGGGGGGGTTCAGCCTGGAGAAGAGGAGCCTGAGGGGAGACCTCGTTGCTCTTTCCCTGCGAGGAGCTGGTGGAGAGGAGGGAGCTGGGCTCTTCTCCCAAGGGCCAGGGGACAGGACGAGAGGGAACGGCCTCCAGCTCCACCAGGATGGACTCCAGGATGGAATATTTCCTGGAAAGGGTTCTTGGGCCCTGGGAGGGGGTTGAGTCCCCTTCCCTGAGGGGTTTAAGGGACGGGTGGACGCGGGGCTGAGGGCCATGGGTCAGTGATTGATGGGGAGGGTTGGACTCCGTGATCCGCTGGGTCCTTTCCGACCTGGTGATTCCATGATCTGATTCTATGATCTTGGCCCGGTGACAGTGGCCGCAGAGGAACAACAGACCCTCAAAAGCAAATGCGCTCAGTTCAGGGGGTGCCGTGACCCCAACCCTCTCCCCAACCCCCCCCCCCCCCCCCATGGCCTCCAGCGCCCCCCAAACCACCCAATTTCACCCCAAAACAAAAACAGACGCCACTCCCGCTCCAGCTGAGTCCGTTTAATACCCACACGGCCCTTCCCGGCCCCGCCGGGGGTCCAGGATTGGGGGGGGGGGGGAGAGTTGGGTGAGGGGGGCACACTCTGGGAGACCCCCGAATTGGGGATCCCCCAGACCCCCCCCCCCCCCCGTCAGGTTCGGAGCCGCCAAATCTCGACTGAGAGCCCCCCCGAGGCCGCGGCCACCACGTCGCCCTCCACGCTGACCTGGGGGGACAAAGGGGGGTAGGGGGGCATCTCCAGACCTCCCCCGCAGAGACCCCCAAGAGCTCCTGGAGATACAGGGGACGCACAAACACGTGTGGGGAGGGGGCCGTCTTGGGGTATCTGGGGCTGTTTTGGGGCTGCTCTGGTACGTTTGAGGCCATTTGGGGGTGTTTGGCGCCATTTTCCTAAGTTTTGGGATGTCTGGGGCCATTTTGGGGTCTTTGGAGCTGTTTTGGGGTCATTTTGGGGTGTTTGGGGCTGTTTTGTTGCGTGTGGAGGGCGTTTTGAGTTTGTCTGGGGCCATTTTAGGTTCTTTGGAGCTGTTTTGGGGCCACTTTGGGGTGTTTGGGGCCGTTTTGGTGCATGTGGAGGGCGTTTTGCGTTTGTCTGGGGCCATTTTGGGGTGTTTGGGGCTGTTTTGGTGCGTGTGGAGGGTGTTTTGAGTTTGTCTGGGGCCATTTTGGGGTCTTTGGAGCTGTTTTGGGGCCATTTTGGGGTGGTTGGGGCTGTTTTGGTGTGTGTGGAGGGCGTTTTGAGTTTGTCTGGGGCCATTTTTGGGGTCTTTGGGGCCGCTTCAAGGTGTCTGGCAGCGTTTTGGGGCAGTTTTGGGGTGCTTGGCACCATTTTCGTGTGTTTGGGGGTGTCTGGGCCCATCTGGAGGGTTTTGGGAGGCCGTTTTGGGGGTTTAGGGGGTCGTTCTGGTGTGTTTGGCGGTTTTTAGGTGGGTGTTTTGGGTTTGTCTGGGGCCATTTTGGGGTCTTTGGTGCCGTTTTGAGGTGTCTGGGAGTATTTTGGGGTGTTTGGGGCCATTTCTGTGTGTTTCGGGGGCCGTTTTCATGTGTTTTGGGGGCTGTTTGGCTGGTGTGTGCACACGCGTGTACAAGGGGGGGCGCACACACACACACACACGCGTGTTGGACCGTGTCTGCTCACCCCGTTGAGGACGTCGTCGTGGGTCCAGGAGCAGATGGTGCGGGGGGGATCGGTTGGAACGTGGATCTGCTGAGCCCCCCCCAGGGTCAGCTGGGACCCCCTGGCACAGCCAGGGAGCCCCCCCGGCACAGCCAGGGAGCCCCCCCATCAAAAACGAGGGCCCCCCCCAAGGGTTGACCTCACAAAAAGAGCCTCCTCCCCCACTTAGCCCCAAGAAACCATCCCCCCCATCCCAATGAGGCCCCATCAGCCCCATAAGAGCCCCCCCATTCCCAGCAAGACCCCCCCCCAACCCCGTATGGACCCCCCCTCAAGCCAAATGTGCCCCCTCAAGCCCAGTGTGTTCCCCCTAATCCAAGAGCCACCCCTTCCATGTGCTGCCCCCCCAACAAGAGCCCCCCCCAGCCCAACAGAGAATCCTCCCAGACTGATGGGGACCCCCCCAGCACCAGCAAAAGCCCCCACCCCAGCCCAGTGTGGACCTCCCCTCAAGCCCACTATGACCCCCCCAATCCAACAAGCCCCCCCATCATGTGCTGCACCCCCAACAAGAATCCTTCTAGCCCAACAAAGAACCCTCCTAGACTGATAGGGGCCCCCCAATCCCCATCTTAACCCCCCCCAGCCCAATACAGCCCCCCCTCAAGCCAAAGGTGCCCCCTCCAAGCCCATTATGCCCCCCCAATCCAACACGCCCCCCCCCACGTGCACTCCCCCCAAGCAGAGCCTCCCCGTGCCCAACAAAGAACCCTCACAGACCAATGTGCCCCCCCCTCCAAGTCCACTGTGGCCCCCTCAATCCAATAAGCGCCCCCCCATGTGCTTTCCCCCCAAGAAGAGCCCCCCCCTGAGCCCAACAAAGAATCCTCCCAGACCTATGGGGTCCCCCCAGCCCAATATGGACCCCCCCTCAAGCCAAACGTGTCCCCCCCAGCCCAGTGTGGCCCCCCTCCATCCAACAAGCCTCCCCTTCCGTGTGCTGCCCCCCAGTAAAAGCCCCCCCCCCAGCCCAACAAAGAACCCTCCCAGACTGATAGGAGCCCCCTCAATCTCCATCTTGAGCCCCCCAAGCCCTGGGTGACCCCCCGGCCCCGTGCGCCCCCCCCCACCCGCAGCGTGTGGTCGGTCGAGGTGGTGTAGAGGGAGCCCAGCGAGTGCCAGAGCCCCGTGATCTGCAGCCGGTGCCCCACGTCGAAGACCTGGGGGAGGTAAAAAATGGGGTGTCAGGGGGTGGGGGGCACCCCAAACCTCCCGCTGAATCCCTAGGCCTGTCTGGGACCCCCAAACCCACCACAGAACCCCTCAAATGCTGGGACCCTGCTCTGAGACCCACCCCAAATCCCCTTTGGACCCCCGCAAACATACCCTGAGACTCCCCCCAAATCCTTTTCAGACCCCCCAAACCCATCTTGGGAGCCCAAATACCCCTGGGATCCCCCAAACCTGCCCCAGGCCCCTCCAGATCCATCTCAGGATCCCCAAATTCATCTTGGAGTCCCCCTAAACCTGCCTTGAGACTCCCCTCAAATCATCTTGGGACCCCAAATCCCCCTGGGACCCCCAAACCCATCTTGGAAGCCCCTCAAACCTGTTCTAGGACCCTCCCAAATCCTCCTGAGACCCCCAAATTAATCTTGGGAGCCCCTCAAACCAGCCCTAGGATGCCTAAATCTGCCCCAAGACCCCCCAAATCTGTCTCAGGATTCCTCCAACCCCCTTGGGATCCCCCAAACTCATCTTGGGACACCCTCAAACCAGCCCTAGGACCCCCAAACCTGCCCTAAGACCCCACTAAATCATCCTGGGATGCCAATTCCCCTTGGACCCAGCCCAAACCTGCCCCAGGGCACTCCCAAATCCCCCGGGACCCCGAAACTCCTCTTGAAATCCCCTCAAACCAGCCCTAGGACCCCCAAATCCACTGCATGACCCCCCAGATCCCTCTGGACCCCCAAACTCATCTTGGAAGCCCCTCAAACCAGCCCTAGCACCTCCAAACCTGCCCCAGGATGCCTCCAAATCCCCCTAGGATAGCCCAAACTCATCTTGGGAGCCCCTCAAACCAGCCGTAGGACCCCCTAACCCACTGCAGGATGCCCCCAAACTCATCCTGGGACCCCCCTAAACCATCTTGGGACCCCAATTGCCTCTGGGACCCCCCAAAACCTGCCCCAGGACCCTCCTAAATCCCCCTTGGACCCCTAAACTCATCTTGGGAGCCACTCAAACCAGCCCCAGGACCCTCCTAAATCCCCCTTGGACCCCCAAACTCATCTTGGGAGCCACTCAAACCAGCCCTAAGACCCTGAAACCCACTGCAGAACCCCCCAAAATCCCCCTGGGACCCCCAATGTTGTTTTGGGTCTCCCCCAAACCTGCCCTGAGACCTTCCAAACCATCCTGGGACCTCAATTCCCCCTGGGACCCCCCCTAAACCTGCCCCAGGACCCCTCCAAATCCCCCTGGGACCCCTCCCAAACTCATCCTAGGACCCCAATTCCTTCTGGGACCCCCCAAACTCATCTTGGAAGCCCCTCAAACCAGCCGTAGGACCCCCAAACCCACCACAGGACCCCCTCAAACCCATGTTGGGGTTCCCCCAGTTCCCCACCCGGACGGGTTGGAAGTTGCCGTTGTTGTTGGCGAAGACGCAGACGCGGCCGTGGTTGTCACCGGCCCAGAGCTGCGCCCCGCTGTACGACATGGTGACGATGTAGCTCTCCAGCTGGGTGGGGGACAAAAAAATGGGGTGCAGGGGGTTTTAGGGGGACACTGGCTTTGAAGTGGGGGGGCAAATGGGGGATGGAGGAGCAAAGGGGAAATAGGGGCAGAAAGGGGAGGAATGGGGTTTTGGGGGGGGGCACCTAGGTTTTGGGGAGCCCTAACCTCACTTTTGGGGGACCTCCATTCTCCTTGGGTTTTGGAGAGCCCCCACCCCATTTTCAGGGGTGCCCCTACCTCCAACAGCTTTTGGGGAGCCCCCAACCCAGTTTTGGGGGAGCCCATATCTCACTCTTGGTTTTAGGGAGCTCCTGTTCCCCTTGGGTTTCGGGGGAGCCCTCACCCCAGTTTTGAGGGACCCCCCCATTCTCCCTGGGTTTTAGAGAGTCTCCATCACATTTTCAGGGGAGCCCCCACTTCCAACAGCTTTTGGGGACCCCCTCTGGTTTCAGGGGAGCCTCCATCCCCCCTGTTTTAGGGAGCCCTCAACCCAATTCTGGGAGAGCCCCAACCCAATCTGGGGGGGAGTCCCCATCGTTCCCATCTTCAGGAGCCTCCGCTCTAGTTTCAGGGGAGCTGCTGTATCCCCCTGGGTTTTGGGGAGCCTTCAACCCAGTTTTGGGGGAGACTCCGTTCCCCTCTGTTCTGGGGGAGCCCCAACCCAGTTTTAGGGAAGCCCCCATCGTTCCCATCTTCAGGAACCTCTGCTCTGGTTTCAGGGGAGCCTTTATCTCCCCCCGGGTTTTAGGGAGCCCCCAACCCAGTTTTGGGGGAGCCCCTGGTTTTGGGGACCCCCCCCGCCCCTCTTAGGCACCTGGAGGCGCTGCAGGACGCTGTTTGCTCGTCGATCGAAGACGACGAGGGTTCTGTCCTCGCTGCCCGAGACGATGAGGCGCTCGTCGGCCGCCAAGGCCAGGACGGCGCTGGCGTGGGGTTTGTAGCTTCGCACCAGTGTCTGCGCAGCTGCCAGCAACTGGGGTCACCGGGGGGGGACCCCCAAAAGCCAGGGGACCCCCAAAAGCCAGCGGACCCCCCACCCCAAACCTGCCCGGACCCACCTCGCGGGTCGTAGATGGTGACGGTTTTGTCGTAGGTGCCGGTGACGAGGACGTCGGGGCGGTACGAGAGGCAGAGCACGGCCGCCTTCTCCCTGCGTGTGATCCGGGGGGGCTCAGGGGGACCCCGAAACCAGAGAGGGACCCCAAAACCAGATATGGACGCCCAAACCAGACAGGGACCCCCTGAAATCCATAGGGACATCAAAGCCACCGAGTCTCACCCAAAGCTTCCCTGGGGAGCACCCCAAACCGGCTGGGAATCCTCTCAAACACATCCCAGGAACCCCCAAACCCAGCCTAGGCCACACACAAATCCTAGGACCCCCCAAATCCCCCAGGCCCTCCTCAGGACCCCCAAACCCTCCTCAAGACTCCCCCAAACCCATCTGGAACCCCCAAACCCTCTCTGGGGCCACCCAATTCTGCCCTGGGACCCCTCAAATCCACCCTAGGGCACCCCCAAATCCTAGGACCCCTTCAATCCCACCCCAAGCCCCCCAGATCTGCCCTGGGAACCCCTAAAACCTTCCTAGGGCCCTCCAAATCCATCCTAGGAATCCCAAATAAGCCTTAGGGCACCCCTAAACCCTCCTCAGGACCCCCAAGACCTCCTCAGGACTCCCTAAACCCTCCTCAGGATGCCCCCAAACCCATCTGGAACCCCTAAACTCACCCTGGGGCCACCCAGCTCTGCCCTGGGACCCCTTAAATCCACCCTAGGGCACCCCCAAATCCTAAGACCCCTTCAAACCCACCCCAAGCCCCCCAAATCCTTCCTAGGATCCCCTCAGATCCATAATAGGACCCCCAAACCCGCCTCAGGACCCCCAAATCCTCCTCAGGACCACCCCCCCAACCCTATCTGGAACCCCTAAACCCACCCTGGCACCACCCAACTCTGCCCTGGGACCCCTCAAATCCAGCCTAGGACCTTCAAACCCACCTTAGGAAACTCAACCCCACCCCAGACCCCCCAAAACTCCCTCTGGGCCCCCCAACGATCCCCTCCTGGTTACCTGATCTCCCCGATCTGCTGCCCCTCGGCCGCCAGGTCCCACATTTTCACGGTGCTGTCCCAGGAGCCTGAGCAGACCCTGTGCTCGCGGGACGCCAGGCACCAGACCCAGCCCTGCCGGGAGAGCCCCCACCGCTCCCAAATCTGTTCCGGGACCCTCCAAAAATTAAGGGGAATGGGGTAAAGACTGCCCCCCCCCCCCCAAAAAAAAAAACCTTGTGGGTCCCGTTGCGCTCGGTGCCCAGCACCTTCACCAGGACCTTCCCCGGCGCCCGGCCGAGCTCCCGCAGGTCCCACAGGTTCACGTTGCGGTCACGAGCGCCTGAAATGCAAAGGGTGCCCCCCTAGCAGGGGAAAAAAAGGGGGGGGTCAGGGGAAATGGGGGTCCCCCCCAAGTATTGGGGAGCCCTGCAAAGCGTTGGGGACCCTCCGAAGCACTGGGGATCCCTCCAAAGCTCTGCAGGAGAATGGAGTTGATAAGAGATGAAGTGGCTCTTGTACAAAGAGATGAAAAAGGGGGGACAAGGAGGGGCTCACAGGTTGCTGGGGAACCCCCAAATCATTGGGGGGGACCCCCAAAGCACTGGGGATCCCCTCAAAGCATTGGGGATCCCTCCAAAGCTCTGCAGGGGAATGGAGTTGATGAAGATGAAGTGGTTCTCATGCAGGGAAATGAAAACGAGGAGTCGGACAGAAGCAGAAAGGGGTTCACGGGGAGCTGGGGACCCAAATCATTGGGAGGGACCCCCAAAGCGCTGGAGACCCCCCCGTCCAGCACCACAAAGGCAGAGTTGATGCAGGTGAAGAAAGGAGTGTTCAGGGATAAAAAAAAGGGGGGGCCCAGCAGGGAGATGGTGGAGGCAGGGGGTGTCAGAGGGAGCTGGGGACCCCCCTAAAGCGCTGGGGACCCCTCTCTCCCCACCTGCAGCAGGAGGACGGAGTCAACAGAGGCGAAGTGTCCCTCGTCGAGTGAGAAGTGCTCCATGGGGGCCCCCCCGCTCCCCCAGCGCTCCAGATGCTCCTCCAGGTCCACGCAGGCAGCCGAGCAGTCGAACTCCTCATCTAGGGGGGAAAGAAACAGTGGGGGGGGTCAAGGGAGCCCCAAACCCATGGGGGAGGTTCAGGGGGCCCCAAACCCATGAAGGGGGGAACCTAGGGTACTCAAAGAATTGGGGAGGGGTCCCAACCAGCCCTGTGGCCACAGCAGAGTTGGGGGATTTAAAATGTGCAGGGAATGGTCTGGGGTCCCTAACTTACCGCGGGGAAAGGTTTTGGGGGCCCCTGGTGTGCTGAGGGGAACCAGAGCCCCCCGCTGCGCCCCCTCAAGCTTCTCACATTCCAGGGTTGGGAATGGGCTGAGGTCTCCAACCAGCCCTTGGAGAAGTCTTTGGGGGGTCCTGATGCACTGAGGGGAACCTGTGTCCCCCATTTCCCCCCAGCCCCCCCATTTCCCTCCCCAGCTTCCCGCATTCTAGCGCCGGGAAGTGGCTGCAGGTGCACAGATTGCAGGCGCAGGGAAAGAAGGGGCTGCAGGAAGGTTTTGGGGGTCCCTGTTGTGGTGAGGGGAATCAGAGCCCCCTCCCCTCCTTGCCCCCCCAGCCCCCATTTCCCTCCCCAAATTCCCACATTCCAGGGTTGGGAAGTGGCTGCAGATGTAGGGAAGGCACTGCGGATGCAGGGAATGGGCTGGGGTCTCCAACCGGCCCTTGGGGAAGGTTTTAGGGGGTCCGTGATGCTCTGAGGGGAACCGGGGTCCCCCCCTTTTCCCCTCAGCCCTCGATTCTCCTCCCCAACTTCCCACATTCCAGGGTCAGGAAGGGGCTGGGGTCTCCAACCAGCCCTTGGAGAAGTCTTTGGGGGGTCCCTGCTGTGCTGAAGGGAACCAGAGCCCCCCCCATTTCCTTCCCCAATTTCCCAAATTCCAGAGTTCGGAAGTGGCTGCAGGTGCAGGAAAAGAAGGAGCTGTATGTGCAGGGGCACGAAGAGGCTGCAGGAAGGTTTCTGGGGTCCCTGATGCACTGAAGGGAACTGGAGCCCCCCCTTTTACTCCCTCATTTCCCTCCTCAACTTTCCACATTCCAGGGTTGGAAATGGCTGCAGGTGCAGGGCAAGAAGACGCTGTGGGAACGTTTTGGGGGGTCCCTGATGCTCTGAGGGAAACCAGAGCCCCCTCATTACCCCCCCAGTGCCCCATTTCCCTCCCCAACATCCCACATTCCACGGTTGGGAATTGGCTGCAGGTGCAGGGAAGGGGTGGGGTCTCCAACTGGCTCTTGAGGAAGGTTTTGGGGGTCCCTGATGTGCTGAGGGGAACCAAAGCCCCCTCTTTACCCCCCCCAGCTCCCCATTTCCCTCTCCAACTTCCCACATTCCAGGGTTGGGAAGGGGCTGCAGATGCAGGGCAGGAAGAGGCTGCAGGAAGGTTTTGGGGGTCCCTGATGCACTGAGGGGAACCAAAGCCCCTTCTTGTCCCCCCAGCCCCCCATTTCCCTCTCCAGCTTCCAATATTCCAGGGTCAGGAAGTGGCTGCAGATGCAGGGAATGGGCTGGGGTCTCCAACTGGTTCTTGGGGAAGGTTTTAGTGGTCCCTGATGCACTGAGGGGAAATTGAGCCCCCCCCTACAACTCCGCTGCCCCCCATTTCCCTCCCCAACTTCCAGCATTTCACAGTTGGGAAGGGGCTGCAGGTGCAGGGGCTGCAGGTGCGGGACGAGAAGAGGCTGCAGGCAAGTTTTGGGGTTCCCTGATGCTCTGAGGGGAACCGGAGCCTCCTCCTGCCCCCCGCCCCCCCATCCATTCTGACCTTCGAGGACGGGGAAGGGGCCCTGGGCGCAGCGCTGCAGGCGCAGCCTCCACGCGACGGCGTCGCGGGCCACGTCACGGAGGGTGCAGCAGACGTGGGGCAGGACCCCCAGCACCTCGCGAGCCCCCAGGAACCCGCAAATGCGCAGCAGCAGCTCCAGCGGCAGCGCCAGCAGCCCCCCCGCCGCCGAACCCCCCCCGGCCCCAGCCGGGGACGACAACGGGGGGGCCCCTGATTCCTGCGCGGGGCTCGGGGGGTCCTGGGGCGCTGGGGGGGCCCCCTCCATGGCTGAGGGGGGCGAGGGGAGCAGCTCAGACCCCGGTATCAGACTCTCCCTCACCAATTGGCTCTAGGACCCCCACCCCGACCCTCCTCAAAGCCCCTTTACCGACCACCCCCCTTCCCCGAGATGGTTTCCCGGTATTGAGATTGTCCCCCCTCCCTCCAATACTGGTCCCGAGTCTCCCCCGTTATCAGCCCCCTCCTGTCCCGGTGCGGCCCCCCTTACTCCCCGTATGGAGCCCCCCAGCCCTCTCACTCCCCCCGTACCGGTGCGACCTCCCCCTCCCGCTATGGAGACCGCAGACCCCCCCTATCCCCCCACATAACGGTACAGAGGCCCCCAGACACCCCTCTGCCCCCCTCCCCGTTCCGGTACGGACCCCCCCGTATCTGTACGGAGCCCCTTGGCCCCTCTCTGCCCTCCCTGTGCCGGTACGGAGCCCCCGGGTCCCTCTCGGCCACCCCACTTTACCCCCTGCCCCCCCCCGTACCGGTACGGAGTCCCTCGGTCCCTTTCGGACCCCCCCGTACCGGCGCGGAGCCCCTCCGGACACCCCACTTTACCCCCTGCCCCCCCCGTACCGGCGCGGAGCCCCCCGGCCCGAGCCGCTTCCGGCCAATGGGAACGCGCGGCGGCAGTGACGTCATCGGGGTGCGCCGGAAGGGAAACCACGTGGGGTGCAGGGGGAGTGGAGGTGGGCGGAGTGGGAAAGGGAAAGTGGGATGGAGATCGGGGGGGAACTGGGATGGAAATGGGGGAAAACTGGGATGGAGGGGAAACTGGGATGGAGATGGAGGGGGAAACTGGGATGGAGGGAAAACTGGGATGGAGATGGAGGGGGAAACTGGGATGGAGGGAAAACTGGGATGGAGGGGAAACTGGGATGGAGATGGGGGGGAAACTGGGATGGAGGGAAAACTGGGATGGAGATGGGAGAAACTGGGATGGAGATGGGGGGGAACTGGGATGAATGGGGAGAGAACTGGGATGAATGGGGGGGAACTGGGATGAAGAGGAGGGGAAAACTGGGATGGAGATGGGGGGAAACTGGGATGGAGATGGGGGGAAACTGGGATGGAGATAGGGGGGAAACTGGGATGGAGATAGGGGGAAACAGGGATGGAGATGGGGGGGGAAACTGGGATGGAGATGGGGGGAAACTGGGATGGAGATAGGGGGGAAACTGGGATGGAGATAGGGGGAAACAGGGATGGAGATGGGGGGGGAAACTGGGATGGAGATGGGGGGAAACTGGGATGGAGATGGGGGGAAACAGGGATGGAGATGGGGGGGGAAACTGGGATGGAGATAGGGGGGAAACTGGGATGGAGATGGGGGGGAACTGGGATGAATGGGGAGAGAACTGGGATGAATGGGGGGGAACTGGGATGAAGAGGAGGGGAAAACTGGGATGGAGATGGGGGGAAAACTGGGATGGAGATGGGGGGAAACTAGGATGGAGATGGGGGGAAACTGGGATGGAGATTGGGGGGAAACTGGGATGGAGATGGGGGAAACTGGGATGGAGATGGGGGGAAACTGGGATGGAGATGGGGGGAAACTGGGATGGAGATAGGGGGGAAACTGGGATGGAGATGGGGGAAACTGGGATGGAGATGGGGGGGGAAACAGGGATGGAGATGGGGGAAAAACTGGGATAGAGATGGGGGAAAAACTGGGATGGAAGGAAAACTGGGATGGAGACGGGGAACTGGGATGAATGTTGGGGAACTGGGATGAATGGGGAGAGAACTGGGATGAATGGGGGGGAACTGGGATGAAGAGGAGGGGAACTGGGATGAACCGCGAGAAAGAGGGAGGAACTGGGAGGAGAAATGGGGGGAACTGCCCCCCCCCCCCCCCCCCCCAATAAAAGTCTCAGCCACGAGGTCTCACGGTCACAATGGGTTTTACCGAGCAGGACGGGGAGGGGGGGCAGCGCCCCCAGTTCACGCCCCCCTCCCTCCCCACCCCCCGCACTGGAAACGGTAAAAAACGGCACAAACGGGGAAACTGAGGAACGTGTCCCCCCCACCTCCGCCGCCCCCCCCCCAACCGGGTCCCATAGGGTTAATGAGGGGGGGGGGGGGGCACCATGCGAGGAGGGGGGTTACGGGGAAAGGAGGGACCCCCCCACCCCCCAGGTTTGGCCCCAGTTTGTGTCCCCCCACACCCCCCCGGGTTTTGGGGTGTCCTCCCCCCCTCCCTTTTATCCCCACCGCCCCCCCTCCCCAAGGGTGAAGCTGATGTTGGAGGGGAGGGGGGGGCCATTCCCTGCCCCCCCCCACCCCAAACCCCCTTTTAAGTGGGGGGGCGCTGCTCCTGGGCGACCTGTGGGGAGAGATTGGGGGGGCTAGTTGGGGGCGGCCTTTTTTGGGGTGCTGCCCCTCAAATCTCAGTCCACGGGGGGTGGGTTTGGGAGAGCTCAGGGGGTGTTTTTGGGGTGCAGGTGCTGTTTTAGGGGGGGTTGGGTGGCTTGGGGGGGTGTCTGGGGGTGTTTTTGGGGTGCAAAAGGGGGACTTTTTGGGGTTCAGGAAGAGCTCAGGTGTTGCTTCTGAGGTGTGAACTGGGGCTTTTTTGGGTTCAGGGAGGCTCGGGATGTTTTGGGGGCTCAGGGGGTGTCTCTGGAGTGTAAAGGGGGGCGTTTTGTGCTCAGGGGGCCTCAGAGGGTGTTTTTGGGGTATGCGGGGGGGGCTTTTTTGGGTTCAGGGGGGCTCAGGGTATGTTTTGGGGCTCGAGGTGTTTTTGAGGTGCAGGAGGTGGTGTTGGGTGCAAGGGGGGACTTTTTTGGGTTCAGGAGGGCTCAAGGTGTGTTTTGGGGTGCAGGAGGTGTTTTTGGGGCGTGAGGGGGGGCTTTTTTGTGTTCAGGGGGGCTCGAGGGATGTTTTGGGGTTCGGGGGGGCTCAGAGGGGTGTTTTTGGGGCTCAGGAGGGGGCGGTTTTGGAGCTCAGAGACTGGTTTTTGGGGTGCGGAGGGGGCTTATTTGGGTTCAGGAAGGGCCTGGGGGGTGTTTTGGGGTTTGGGGGGTCTTGGGGTGTTTTTGGGGTGCTGCCCCCCCACCTCAGACGCCGTAGAAAGCCGCCAGCCGCTCCTTGAGCAGGGGGGGGAACTGCTCCGCGAAATGCTGCCAGTTCTCTTCCCCTACTTGCGCTTTAAAGCTCTGCAGGATCTGGGGGGGCAAAAGTGGGGGGAATAGAAATGAGGGGGGGGGGTCCTGACCCTCTAAACAGCCCCCCCATAGGTTTTGGGGGGGGCCCTGAGCCCCTACTTTTTACCTTGTAGAACATCTCGCGCAGATCGTCCTTAGGGCTCACCCAGGAGGCGACGGCGTCGCAGAAGAAGATAAAATCCTGGAAGAGGAGGGGGCACAAAAATAACGGGGTGGGGGCTTGAGGCAGGGAACTCCCTATTTCGGGGACCCCCCACCCCAAAAATCCCCCCCCCCAATTGCTCTGAGCCCCGCAATGGAGCCCCGCCCCCCCCAATTCTTGGGGTCACCCCTAAAGGAGAACACACTCCCAAAAAGAGGTGCCCCCCCAAAATGAAACCACCCCCTAAACTGAAACCACCCCGAAAAGGAGGTGTGTGTACCCCTAAATTTCTGGGGTCCCTCCCTGTACCTGCACGACCCCCCCGGGGTTCACCCCGATCATCACGCAGATCCCTCGGAACGCTGAGTCCTTCTCTTCGTTATCCCGGATATTCCGCAGCGATGTGCACCTTTTTTTTTTTTTTTTTTGGGGGCGGCAATAAATTAGAGCTCAAGCCCCCTCGTAATCTATTTTTTTTGGGGGGGGACCCCAAAATCCCACCCTCAGCTCCCCAAAACCTCACCAAGGCCGGATGAACTGTTGGAGCATCGGAGCCACCTCCTGGGGGCAGACGAAGCCCAAGCGCCCGATGGTGATGGCTGAGGAGGATTTAGAGGGTTTGGGGGGGGTCCCCAAAGCCCCCCAACCCAAAAAACACCCAATTTGGGGGTGTCTGTGCACCCCGCAGCCTCACCCGTGTTCTCCAGCAGCGTTTTTGGGGTGTTGGGGCGGTTGATGATCTCCACCAGGTTGCTCAGGACCATGGGGACGTACGGCTGCATCTCAGAGCCTGGCGGGGGGGACAAAAAGGTGGGGCACAGGGTGGTTTTGGGGGCTGTGGGGTGTTTTGGGTTGTTTGGAGGCTGGTTTTGGGGGGCTGAGGGGTATTTTGGGTTGTTTGATGGCTGGTTTTGGGGGGCTGTGGGGTGTTTTGGTTTAGGGGCTGGTTTTGGGGGGCTGAGGGGTATTTTGGGTTGTTTGGAGGCTGGTTTTGGGGGGCTGTGGGGTGTTTTGGGTTGTTTGGCGGCTGGTTTTGGGGGGCTGTGGGGTGTTTTGGGCTGTTTGGAGGCTGGTTTTGGGGGGCTGTGGGGTGTTTTGGGTTGTTTAGGGGCTGGTTTTGGGGGGCTGTGGGGTGTTTTGGGTTGTTTAGGGGCTGGTTTTGGGGGGCTGAGGGGTATTTTGGGTTGTTTGATGGCTGGTTTTGGGGGGCTGTGGGGTGTTTTGGGTTGTTTGGAGGCTGGTTTTGGGGGGCTGAGGGGTGTTTTGGGTTGTTTGGGGGCTGTTTTTGGGGGACTGGGGGGTGTTTTGTGTTGTTTGGGGGCTGGTTTTGGGGGTGTCGGGGTTTGGGGTTTTAGGGTGTGTTTGGGGGCTGCTTTGAAGGTGTCAGGGGGGAAGTTGGGTCTGGGTTTGGGGCTCACGTTAGTTTTTGGGGCGCCAAGATTGGTTTTTGGGGGAGTCTGAGGCAGTTTTTGGGGGGTCGGGGCTGGTTTTGGGGTGCTGGGGCTGTTTTGGGTGTGTCGGGGGGTGTTTGGGGGCTGATTTAGGGGTGTCAGGGGTGTTTGGGGCTGGTTTTGGGGGTGCCAGATATTTGGGGTCTGGTTTTAGGGGCTGTTGGGTGTGTCTGAGGGCTGGTTTTGGGGGTCAGGGTAGTTTTGGGCGTGCCAGGGCTGTTTTTGGGGTGCTGGGGGTGTTTTGGGAGTGTTGATGGGGTCTGGGGGCAGTTTTTAGTAGTGCTGGGGCAGTTTTAGTGGGCTTGGGCTGGTTTTGGGGTGCTGGCACAGTTTTTGGGGGGGTCAGGCTGGTTTTGGGGTGCCAGAGCTGATTTTGGGGGGGTTTGGGGCTGGTTTTGAAGGGCATTGGGTGTGTGTTAGGGCTGGTTTTGGGGGGTCAGGGTAGTTATGGGGGTGCCAGGGCTGGGTTTGGGGTGCTGGGGCTGTTTTGGGGGTGTCAGGGGTGTTTGAGGGCTGGTTTTGGGGGGGGGTGAGGGGAGTTTCTGGGGCATCAGGGGCTGCTTTTTGGGGGGATCAGGGCAGTTTATAGGGTTCAGGGATGGTTTTAGGGGTGTTGGGTGTGTGTGAGGGCTGGTTTTGGGGGTCAGGGCAGTTTTGGGGGGGCTGGGGCTGATTTGGGTGTGTTGGGGGGCTGGTTTGGGGGTGTCAAGGGTGTTCGGGGGCTGTTTTGGAGGTGTCAGGGGTGTTTGGTGGCTGGTTTTGTGGGTGTCTGGAGCAGTTTTGGGATTTCAGGGCTGGTTTTGGGGGGGTTCAGGGCAATTTCTGGGGCGTCGGGGCTGCTTTTTGGGGTCTCAAGGCAGTTTTTTGGGGTTCAGCGCTGGTTTTGGGGGTGCTCACCCATCTGCATGCAGATCTCGCCGATGGCCCAGGTCGCGTTGTTGCAGACAGAGATGAACTCGGGGTTCAGGTTGGTGCCCAGGATGGGCATGAACTCAGCTGAGGGGGGGGGGTCACAGTCAGTTGGGGACCCCCCAGCCCCGTTTTGGGGTGTCATTGTCCACCGTGACGTTTGACGTGCAGGAAACAGGCTTTGGTGAGGTCACCCAGCAGGGCGAAGGAGCTCTGCCGCACCTCAGGCATCGAGTCCTACCAAAAGGTGGGGGGGGCAAGCGTTTTTGGGGGGTCCAGGGTCAATTTGGGAGGGTCCAAGGTCAATTTGGGGGGTGAAAAAGGGGTCCTGCGGTGTCCCTGAGCAGGTTTGAGGGTCCCCAGGAGAGCTGAGGGGCTCCCAGGACCTGCTGGGAAGATCTAGGGGGGTTGTTTCAGGGATTTAGAAGGGTCTGGGGGAATTTGGGGGGTCCTAGGGTCAATTTGGGGGAAACTGGGGGGGCTTGGGAGGGATAAAGGGGGTCCTGGGGGTCCCCAAGCAGGTTTGAGGGTCCCAGGGAGAGCTGAGGGGCTCCCAGGACCTGCTGGGGAGAGCTGAGGGGCTCCCAGGACCTGCTGGGAAGGATCTGGGGTGGGGGGTCCAGGGATTTAGAGTGGTCTGGGGAATTTAGGGGGGTCCCAGGGACAGTTTGGGGGGAACTGGTGGGGTTTGGAGGGAAAACTGGGGGATCCTGGTGGTTCCAGGATCATTTTGGGGAAAACTGGGGGGAAAACTGAGGGGCCCCAGGGTCAGTTTGGGGGGAACTGGGGGGGGCTTAGGGGGGGAAAACTGAGGGGTCCTGGGGGGTCCCAGGGTCAATTTTCAGGGAGGTGGGGGGTTTAGGTCAAAAACTGGGGTGTCCTGGGGGTCCCAGGGTCAGTTGGGGGTTTCTGGGGGGGGGGGGGGGGGGAGTCAGAGTGGATTGGGGAGGATTGAGGGGTGTCCTAAGGGTTTTTTTGGGGGGGGTGTCCCTGTGGTTTTGGGGTCCCTATACCTGCATGCACTAGAAAAGCAGGTTCATGACGTTGGTTGTGGGCGTCCTGGGGGTATTTGGGGGTTCAGGGTGGTGTGGGGGTCCAGGGGTTTTGGGGGGGTGGGGGGGGGGGTAAGGTGTCCCTGTTTGGGTTTGGTGGGGTCCCTGTGGTTTTGGGTACCTGCATGCACTACAACTCATAACATTGGTTTGGGGGTTCCTGGGGGGCTTTGGGGATCCTAGAGGAGGTCTGGGGGGGGTTTTGGAGGGGTCCCTGTGGGGGTTACCTGTGTTTGGGGGGTGGTCCCTGTGGTTTTGGGGGAGTCCCTGGGTGGGTTTGGGGGTGTCCCTGTGTTTCGGGGTACCTGCATGCACTGGAAGAGGAGGCTCATGATGTTGGTTTGGGGGTTCCTAGAGGATCTGGGGGTCCCAGAAGAGATGAGGGGAATCTGGTGTGGGGGGGGTCCTGTGTTTGGGGGGGGGCTGTGGTTTTGGGGTACCTGCATGCACTAGAAGAGCAGGCTCATGACGTTGGTTTGGGGGTTCCTAGGGGGTCTGGTGGTTCCTAGGGGGTTTGGGGGTCCCAGAGGGAGGTCGGGGGGGCTTGGAGGGGTCCCGGGGGTCCCCTGTGGTTTTGGGGTACCTGCATGCACTGCAAGAGGAGGCTCATGACATTGTTTTAGGGCTTCCTAGAGGGTTTGGGGGTCCCAGAGGAGATGAGAGGAATCTAAGGGGGGGTGTCCCTGTGTTTGGGGGTGTTCCCTGTGTTGTTTGGGGGGGCCCCTGTGGTTTTGGGGTACCTGCATGCACTGGAAGAGGAGGCTCATGACGTTGGTTTAGGGCTTCCTAGAGGGTTTGAGGGTCCCAGAGGAGATGAGAGGAATCTGGGGGGGGTTCCCTGTGTTTTTGGGGGGGATCCTGTGGTTTTGGGGTGCCTGCATGCACTGGAAGAGGAGGCTCATGACATTGGTTTGGGGGTCCCAGAGGAGATAAGTGGAATCTGGTGGGGGGGGGTCCCTGTGGTTTTGGGGTACATACATGCACTGAAAGAGCAGGCTCATGACGTTGGTTTAGGGTTCCTAGGGAGTCTGGGGGTTCCTAGAGGGGGTTTGGGGGTCCCAGAGGAGATGAGAGGAATCTGGGGAGGGTTCCCTGTGTTTGGGGGGGTTCTCTGTGGTTTTTGGGGTACCTGCATGCACTGGAAGAGGAGGCTCATGACGTTGGTTTAGGGCTTCCTAGAGGGTTTGAGGGTCCCAGAGAAGATGAGAGGAATCTGGGGGGGGTTCCCTGTGTTTTTGGGGGGGACCCTGTGGTTTTGGGGTACCTGCATGCACTGGAAGAGGAGGCTCATGACATTGGTTTGGGGGTCCCAGAGGAGATAAGTGGAATCTGGTGGGGGGGTCCCTGTGGTTTTGGGGTACCTGCATGCACTGAAAAAGCAGGCTCATGACATTGTTTTAAAGCATCGTAGAGAGTTTGGGGGTCCCAGAGGAGATGAGAGGAATCTCGGGGGGGGTCCCTGTGTTTGGGGGGGTTCCCTGTGGTTTTGGGGTACCTGCATGCACTGGAAGAGGAGGCTCATGACGTTGGTTTAGGGCTTCCTAGAGGGTTTGAGGGTCCCAGAGAAGATGAGAGGAATCTGGAGGGGGTTCCCTGTGTTTTTGGGGGGGACCCTGTGGTTTTGGGGTGCCTGCATGCACTGGAAGAGGAGGCTCATGACGTTGGTTTAGGGCTTCCTAGAGGGTTTGAGGGTCCCACAGAAGATGAGAGGAATCTGGGGGGGGTTCCCTCTGTTTTTGGGGGGGACCCTGTGGTTTTGGGGTGCCTGCATGCACTGGAAGAGGAGGCTCATGACATTGGTTTGGGGGTCCCAGAGGAGATAAGTGGAATCTGGTGGGGGGGGGTCCCTGTAGTTTTGGGGTACCTGCATGCACTGAAAGAGCAGGCTCATGACGTTGGTTTAGGGTTCCTAGGGGGTCTGGGGGTTCCTAGAGGGTTTGGGGGTCCCAGAGGAGATGAGAGGAATCTGGGGAGGGTTCCCTGTGTTTGGGGGGGTTCTCTGTGGTTTTGGGGGTACCTGCATGCACTGGAAGAGGAGGCTCATGACGTTGGTTTAGGGCTTCCTAGAGGGTTTGAGGGTCCCAGAGAAGATGAGAGGAATCTGGGGGGGGGTCCCTGTGTTTGGGGGGGGGGGGAGTTCCCTGTGTTTTTGGGGGGGCCCCTGTGGTTTTGGGGTACCTGCATGCACTGGAGAAGAGGCTCATGACATTGGTTTGGGGGTCCCAGAGGAGATAAGTGGAATCTGGTGGGGGGGTCCCTGTGGTTTTGGGGTACCTGCATGCACTGAAAAAGCAGGCTCATGACATTGTTTTAGAGCATCCTAGGAGGGTTTGGGGGTCCCAGAGGAGATGAGAGGAATCTCGGGGGGGGGTCCCTGTGTTTGCGGGGGGTTCCCTGTGTTTTAGGGGGCCCTGTGGTTTTGGGGTACCTGCATGCACTGGAAGAGGAGGCTCATGACGTTGGTTTAGGGCTTCCTAGAGGGTTTGAGGGTCCCAAAGGAGATGAGAGGAATCTGGGGGGGTCCCTGTGTTTGGGGGGGTGTTCCCTGTGTTTTTGGGGGGGCCCCTGTGGTTTTGGGGTACCTGCATGCACTGGAAGAGGAGGCTCATGACGTTGGTTTAGGGCTTCCTAGAGGGTTTGAGGGTCCCAAAGGAGATGAGAGGAATCTGGAGGGGGGGTGTCCCTGTGTTTGGGGGGGTTCCCTGTGTTTTTGGGGGGGCCCCTGTGGTTTTGGGGTACCTGCATGCACTGGAAGAGGAGGCTCATGACGTTGGTTTAGAGCTTCCTAGAGGGTTGAGGGTCCCAGAGAAGATGAGAGGAATCTGGGGGGGTGTCCCTGTGTTTGGGGGGGTTCCCTGTGGTTTTGGGGGGGCCCCTGTGGTTTTGGGGTACCTGCATGCACTGCAAGAGGAGGCTCATGACGTTGGTTTAGGGCTTCCTAGAGGGTTTGAGGGTCCCAAAGGAGATGAGAGGAATCTGGAGGGGGGGTGTCCCTGTGTTTGGGGGTGTTCCCTGTGTTTTTTGGGGGGCCCCTGTGGTTTTGGGGTACCTGCATGCACTGGAAGAGGAGGCTCATAACGTTGGTTTAGGGCTTCCTAGAGGGTTTGAGGGTCCCAGAGGAGATGAGACGAATCTGGGGGGGGTTCCCTGTGTTTTTGGGGGGGACCCTGTGGTTTTGGGGTACCTGCATGCACTGGAAGAGGAGGCTCATGACATTGGTTTGGGGGTCCCAGAGGAGATAAGTGGAATCTGGTGGGGGGGTCCCTGTGGTTTTGGGGTACCTGCATGCACTGAAAGAGCAGGCTCATGATGTTGGTTTAGGGTTCCTAGGGGGTCTGGGGGTTCCTAGAGGGTTTGGGGGTCCCAGAGGAGATGAGAGGAATCTGGGGAGGGTTCCCTGTGTTTGGGGGGGTTCTCTGTGGTTTTGGGGTACCTGCATGCACTGGAAGAGGAGGCTCATGACGTTGGTTTAGGGCTTCCTAGAGGGTTTGAGGGTCCCAGAGAAGATGAGAGGAATCTGGGGGGGGGTCCCTGTGTTTGGTGGGGGGGGGGTTCCCTGTGTTTTTGGGGGGGCCCCTGTGGTTTTGGGGTACCTGCATGCACTGGAAGAGGAGGCTCATGACATTGGTTTGGGGGTCCCAGAGGAGATAAGTGGAATCTGGTGGGGGGGGTCCCTGTGGTTTTGGGGTACCTGCATGCACTGAAAAAGCAGGCTCATGACATTGTTTTAGAGCATCCTAGAGGGTTTGGGGGTCCCAGAGGAGATGAGAGGAATCTCGGGGGGGGGTCCCTGTGTTTGGGGGGGTTCCCTGTGGTTTTAGGGGGCCCTGTGGTTTTGGGGTACCTGCATGCACTGGAAGAGGAGGCTCATGACGTTGGTTTAGGGCTTCCTAGAGGGTTTGAGGGTCCCAGAGAAGATGAGAGGAATCTGGGGGGGGGTCCCTGTGTTTGGGGGGGTGTTCCCTGTGTTTTTGGGGGGGCCCCTGTGGTTTTGGGGTACCTGCATGCACTGGAAGAGGAGGCTCATGACGTTGGTTTAGGGCTTCCTAGAGGGTTTGAGGGTCCCAAAGGAGATGAGAGGAATCTGGAGGGGGGGTGTCCCTGTGTTTGGGGGGGTTCCCTGTGTTTTTGGGGGGGCCCCTGTGGTTTTGGGGTACCTGCATGCACTGGAAGAGGAGGCTCATGACGTTGGTTTAGAGCTTCCTAGAGGGTTTGAGGGTCCCAGAGAAGATGAGAGGAATCTGGGGGGGTGTCCCTGTGTTTGGGGGGGTTCCCTGTGGTTTTGGGGGGGCCCCTGTGGTTTTGGGGTACCTGCATGCACTGGAAGAGGAGGCTCATGACGTTGGTTTAGGGCTTCCTAGAGGGTTTGAGGGTCCCAAAGGAGATGAGAGGAATCTGGAGGGGGGGTGTCCCTGTGTTTGGGGGTGTTCCCTGTGTTTTTTGGGGGGCCCCTGTGGTTTTGGGGTACCTGCATGCACTGGAAGAGGAGGCTCATGACGTTGGTTTAGGGCTTCCTAGAGGGTTTGAGGGTCCCAAAGGAGATGAGAGGAATCTGGAGGGGGGGTGTCCCTGTGTTTGGGGGTGTTCCCTGTGTTTTTTGGGGGGCCCCTGTGGTTTTGGGGTACCTGCATGCACTGGAAGAGGAGGCTCATGACGTTGCTCCGTGCCACGAGCTGCTCGACGTGTGCCCCGAGCCCCTCGGCGAGGCCGCTCAGCAGGTCCAGGGCCACGATCATGAAATCCTTGTCGGGCGCCTCCACGCGCTCGGGCTGCTGTGAGTAAAGCTGGGGGGGGGGACCCCCAAAATTGGGGGGGGGTCATGGTGGGCACCCCAGAGCTGGGGGAGGTCACAGGGGGTGCCCCAGAGCAAGGTGGGGTGGGGGGGGGTCACAGGGGGCACCCCAGAGCTGGAAGGGGTTGGGGGGGGGTCACGGGGGGCGCCCCAGAGCAGGGAGGGGGTCACGGGGGGCTCCCCATAGTAGAGGGGTTAAAGGGGGCGCCCCATAACAACCCCACAGGGTATTCTATTGCCCCACAAAGGGGGGGGACAGCGCCCCGCAGCAGTTCCACTGCCCCACAGAAAAGTCTTATTGCCCCACAGAGGGGCTTTATCACCCCATGGGGGTCTTATTGCCCCATAGAGGGGCCTTATTGCCCCACAGAGGGGCTTTATCACCCCACAGAGGGGCTTTATCACCCCACAGAGGGGTCTTATTGCCCCACAGAGGGGCTTTATCACCCCATGGGGGTCTTATTGCCCCACAGAAGGGCTTTATCACCCCACAGAGGGGTCTTATTGCCCCACAGAGGGGCTTTATCACTCCATGGGGGTCTTATTGCCCCACAGAAAAGTCTTATTGCCCCACAGAGGGGCTTTATCACCCCATGGGGGTCTTATTGCCCCACAGAGGGGCTTTATCACCCCACAGAGGGGTCTTATTGCCCCACAGAGGGGCTTTATCACCCCATGGGGGTCTTATTGCCCCACAGAGGGGCTTTATCACCACATGGGGGTCTTATTGCCCCACAGAGGGGCTTTATCACCCCATGGGGGTCTTATTGCCCCACAGAAAAGTCTTATTGCCCCACAGAGGGGCTTTATCACCCCATGGGGGTCTTATTGCCCCACAGAAAAGTCTTATTGCCCCACAGAGGGGCTTTATCACCACATGGGAGTCTTATTGCCCCACAGAGGGGCTTTATCGCCCCACAGAGGGGCCTTATTGCCCCACAGAGGGGCTTTATCGCCCCATGGGAGTCTTATTGCCCCACAGAGGGGCCTTATTGCCCCACAGAGGGGCTTTATTGCCCCATGGGGGTCTTATTGCCCCACAGAGCGGCTTTATCGCCCCACAGAGGGGTCTTATCGACCCACAAAGGGGTCTTATTGCCCCACTGAGGGGTTTTATCGCCCCACAGAAGGCTCTTATTGCCCCGCAGAGGGGCTTTGTTGCCCCACAGAGGGGTCTTATTGCCCCACAGAGGGACCTTATTGCCCCATGGTTGTTCTGCCACCCCACAGGGGTTCAACCGTGCCCCATGGAGGGGTTTTATCACCCCGTGCTGACTCTACTGCCCCACAGAGGGGCTCTATTGCCCCACTTGGGTCCGAGTGCCCCCCACAGAGAGGATTCCTCACCCCACAGAGGGGTTTTCTCACCCCATGGAGGGGGTTTCCTGCACCACGAAGGGTTTTCTCACCCCATAGAGGGGGGTTTCTGCCCCACGGGGTTGTTCCTTGCCCCACGGAGGGGGTATCTTACCCCATGGAGGGGGTTTTATCGCCCCACAGAGAGGCCTAATTGCCCCATGGAAGGGCCTTATCACCCCACGGGGGTTTATTGACCCACTGAGGGGTCTTCATGCCCCACAGCAGATTGGTGTTGTCCCACAGAGGGGCCTTATCGCCCCATGGAAGGGGTTTATCACCCCACAGAAGGGTCTTATTGCCCCACAGAGAGGCCTTATCACCCCACAGAAAGGTCTTATTGCCCCATAGAGGGGCCTTATCGCCCCACGGAAGGGGTTTATCACCCCACAGAAGGGTCTTATTGCCCCCCAGAAGGGCTTTATCGCCCCAGGGAAAGGTCTTATCACCCCACAGAAGGGGTTTATCACCCCACGGAAAAGTCTTATTGCCCCACAGAAAAGTCTTATTGCCCCACAGAGGGGCTTTATCAACCCATGGAAAGGTCTTATTGCCCCATGGAAGGGATTTATCACCCCACAGAAGGGTCTTATTGACCCACAGAGGGGCCTTATCGCCCCACGGAAGGGGTTCATCACCCCACAGAGGGGTTAATTGCCCCACAGAAAAGTCTTATTGCCCCACGGAAAAGTCTTATTGCCCCAGGGTGTGGGGCAGAGCCCCCCACTCACCATGGCGTGCGCCAGCGTCTTCTGGACGAGGGTGACGCAGCGCTGGTAGACGGGCTCGCAGTAGGGCAGGAACCCGCTCTGCAGCGCCGTGGCCACCGACGAGAGGCACTGGGGACAGAGAGGGGGGGACACACGGGGTGTGGGAAGGGGCTGGGGGGCGCCCCCCACCTCCCTGTGGCCCCCCACCCACCTCCAGCAGCGGGAAGAGATCCTTGTCCTCGTCCTTCAGCTCGTTCCACTTCTGGATCAGGGGGGGCATCAGCTTCTGGATGTATTCCTGGGGGGGGAAAATGGGGGGGCATCAGCTTCTGGGGGGAACAGGGGGGAGATGGGGGGGCATCAGCTTCTGGATGGTCTCCTGGGTGGGCATCAGCTTCTAGGGGGAACAGGGGGTAAAAATGGAGGGTATCAGCTTCTGGATGTATTCTTGGGGGAGGAAAATGGGGTGCATCAGCTTCGGGGGGGACAGGGGGGAAAATGGGGGGGTGGGACAGGGGGGAAAATGGGGGGGACATCAGCTTCTGGATGTTCTCCTGGGGGGAATAACAGAGGCATCAGTTTCTAGGGGGGACAGGGGGAAAATGGGGGGGGGCATCAGCTTCAGGGGGGACATGGGGGGAAAATGGGGAGGGGGCATCAGCTTCTGGATGTTCTCCTAGGGGGGACAAGTCAGAAATGGGGTAATGACCCCCCTCCCCATCCCGGGACCATCAGACTCATCGAGTTCCACACTGGGACTTCAGCATTCGAATGTCTGTCGTCATCACCGGTCCCAGGGCTGGAAGTAGGAATTGGGGGACCCCCCCTGAGGAGTTGGGGAAGCCCCTCATACGGGCTGGTTGAGGTGGTGACCCACGGAGTTGACCAAGATCAAGATGGGGGTGAGGAAGAGGGGACCCTCAAGACCTGAGGACACCACAAGGGACTTGGGGATCCGATGAGGACCTGGGGACCCTCTGAAGGACTTGGGGACCCCCTTGTACGGGGGCTGGTTGAGGTGGTGTCCCACGGAGTTGACCAGGATCAAGATGGGGGTGAGAAAGAAGGGACCCTCAAGACCTGAGGACCCCGTGAAGGACTTGGAGACCCCTTGAAGGACTTGGGGACCCTCTCGTACGGGCTGGTTGAGGTGGTGTCCCACGGAGTTGACAAGGATCAAGATGGAAGTAAGGAAGAAGGGACCCCATGAAAGACCTGAGGACCCCATGAAAGACTTGGGAGATCCCTTGAAGGACTTGGGGACCCCCTAAAGGACTTGGGGACCCCCTCGTACGGGCTGGTTGAGGTGGTGTCCCACGGAGTCAGCCAGGGTCCCGATGGCGTCGTAGAGGATGAGCAGGTTCTTGTGCTGGTACTTGCCGAAGGCGAAGACGAGGGTGTCGAGGATGAAGCTCAGATACGGCACCAGCTCCGTGCAGGCCTCCTCCTCCAGCGTGGCGAAGGCGCTGGGGGTGAGGGGGGGACATGGGGTCAGCAGCTCCCCCCAAAAATGGAGTCAGGACCCCCAGAACTGTGGCCGGGACCCCCCCCCCGGGTCAGACAGTACGAATACAGCAGCATCACGGCAGCTCACACAGCAAGAGCATCATCACGCCCGGGGGGTGGATCCGGTAAAAAAGGGGCCCAACTGACCCCAAAATAGGCTCAACTGGCCCTAAAATGGCATGAGCATCCAAAAATACCCCCAAAATCCCTAAACCCACCGCTAAGTGGCCCCAAAAATCCCCCAACTGACCCCAAAATGGCCTAAGTGGCCACAAAAGGGGCCCAACTGAGCTCAAAATGGCCCCAACTGGCCCCAAAATGGCACGAGCGCCCCAAAATAACCCTGGAATCCCTAAATCCACCACTAAGTGGCCCCAAAAATCCCCCAGCTGACCCCAAAATGGCCTAAGTGGCCACAAAAGGGGCCCAACTGAGCTCAAAATGGCCCCAACTGGCCCCAAAACGGCATGAGCACCCAAAAACACCCCCAAAATCCCTAAATCCACCACTAAGTGGCCCCAAAAGGGGCCCAACTGACCCCAAAATGGCCCAAACTAGCCCTGAAAGGACCCAACTGACCCCAAAAGGGTCCCAACTGACGCCAAAGTGACCCAAGTGGCCCCAAAAGGGGCCTAAGTGGCCCCAAAATGACATGAGCACCCAAAAAAACCCCCTAAAATCCCTAAACCCACCGCTAAGTGGCCCCAAAAATCCCCCAACTGACCCCAAAATGGCCTAAGTGGCCACAAAAGGGGCCCAACTGAGCTCAAAATGGCCCCAACTGGCCCCAAAACGGCATGAGCACCCAAAAACACCCCCAAAATCCCTAAATCCACCACTAAGTGGCCCCAAAAGGGGCCCAACTGACCCCAAAATGGCCCAAACTAGCCCTGAAATGACCCAACTGACCCCAAAAGGGTCCCAACTGACACCAACGTGACCCAAGTCGCCCCAAAAGGGGCCTAAGTGGCCCCAAAATGGCATGAGCACCCAAAAAAAACCCACTAAAATCCCTAAACCCACCGCTAAGTGGCCCCAAAAGGGGCCCAACTGACCCCAAAACGGCATGAGCGCCCCAAAACACCCCCAAAATCCCTAAATCCACCGCTAAGTGGCCCCCAAAATCCCCCAACTGACCCCAAAATGGCCTAAGTGGCCACAAAAGGGGCCCAACTGAGCTCAAAATGGCCCCAACTGGCCCCAAAATGGCACAAGCGCCCCAAAATACCCCCAGAATCCCTAAATCCACCACTACTAAGTGGCCCCCAAAATCCCCCAACTGACCCCAAAATGGTCCAAACTAGCCCTGAAATGACCCAACTGACCCCAAAAGGGTCCCAACTGACGCCAAAGTGACCCAAGTGGCCCCAAAAGGGGCCTAAGTGGCCCCAAAATGGCATGAGCACCCAAAAAAACCCCTAAAAGGGGCCTAAACCCACCAAGTGGCCCCAAAAGGGGCCCAACTGACCCCAAAACGGCATGAGCACCCAAAACCACCCCCAAAATCCCTAAATCCACCACTAAGTGGCCCCAAAAATCCCGCAACTGACCCCAAAATGGCCTAAGTGGCCACAAAAGGGGCCCAACTGAGCTCAAAATGGCACGAGCGCCCCAAAATGGCAGGAGCACCCAAAAAAAACCCCTAAAATCCCTAAACCCACCGCTAAGTGGCCCCAAAAGGGGCCCAACTGACCCCAAAATGTTGCAATTGGCCCCAAAACAACCCCCAAATGGCCCAACTAGCCCCCAAAGTGGCCCAACTGACCCCAAAATGGCCAAACTGGTCCCCAAAGGGGCCCAAGTGGCCCCCAAAATGGCATGAGGCCCAAAAATTCCCCCAAAATCCCTAAAGTCCATAATCAGTTGGCCCCAAAATGCTCTTAGTGGTCCCAAATCCACCCCTGTGCACCCCAAAACACCCCCTTGCCCCCCAAACACCGCTGCGCACCTGCATGCGACCTCCTGCATGCCCTTGCTGTACCCCAAACCACTTGCCGTGCGCCCCAAACCCCCTCTGTGTCCCCCAAACTGCTCCCTCACCCCCCAAATCCCTTCCCTTGACCCCAAACCCCGCTGCACACCTGCATGCGGTCTCCTGCGTGCCCTTGTTGCACCCCAAACCACTTGCTGTGTACCCCCAAATCCCGCTGCACACCTGCATTCAGCCTCCTGCATGAGCTTGTTGCACCCCAAACTACTCATAGTGTGCCCCAAACCCCTCTGTGGCCCCCAAACTGCTCCCTCACCCCCCAAATCCCCTCCCTTGACCCCAAATCCCGCTGCGCACCTGCATGCAGCCTCCTGCGTGCCCTTCTTGCACCCCAAACCACTTGCCGTGTGCCCCAAACCCCCCTGTGCCCCTCAAACCCCACTGCACACCTGCATGCAGCCTCCTGCATACCCTTGTTGCACCCCAAACCACTCCCTGTGCCCCAAACTCCCTCTGTGACCCCCAAGCCCCCTCTGTGCACCCCAAAGTGCCCCCAAACCCTGCTGTGCACCTGCAGGCCGCCTCCTGCATGGCCTTACTGCACCCCAAACCACTTGCTGTGCACCCTAAGCCCCCTCTGTGCCCCCTAAACCCCCCTTGTGCCCCTCCAAACCCCACTGCACACCTGCATGCAGCCTCCTGCATGCCCTTACTGCACCCCAAACCACTCGCTGTGCACCCCAAGCCCCCTCTATGCCCCCTAATCCCCCTCCTGCACGCGCTTGTTGCACCCCAAAGCCCCTCCGTGCATCCCAAACCCCGCTGCGCACCTGCAGGCCGCCTCCTGCACGTGCTTGTTGCACCCCAAAGCCCCTCCGTGCACCCCAAACCCTGCTGTGCACCTGCACGCAGCCTCCTGAACATGCTTGTTGCACCCCAAAGCCCCTGTGTCCCCCAAATTGCGCTGTGCACCTGCACGCAGCCTCCTGCATGTGCTTGTTGCACCCCAAAACCCTCTGCACCCCCCAAATTGTGCCGCACAACTGCATGCAGCCTCCTGCACGCGCTTGTTGCACCCCAAAGCCCCTCTGTGCCCCCCAAACCCTGCTGTGCACCTGCATGCAGCCTCCTGCATACCCTTACTGCACCCCAAACCACTCGCTGTGCGCCCCAAGCCCCCTCTACGCCCCCTAATCCCCCTCCTGCACGTGCTTGTTGCACCCCAAAGCCCCTCCGTGGCCCCCAAACCCCGCTGCGCACCTGCAGGCCGCCTCCTGCATGCGCTTGGTGCACCCCAAAGCCCCTCCGTGCCCCCCAAATTGTGCTGTGCACCTGCACGCAGCCTCCTGCATGCGCTTGTTGCACCCCAAAGCCCCTCTGCATCCCCCAAATCACGCTGCGCACCTGCAGGCCGTCTCCTGCATGCCCTTACTGCACCCCAAACCACTCGCTGCGCACCCCAAGCACCATCTCTGCCCCCTAATCCCCCTCCTGCACACGCTTGTTGCACCCCAAAGCCCCTCCGTGCATCCCAAACCCCGCTGCGCACCTGCAGGCCGCCTCCTGCACGTGCTTGTTGCACCCCAAAGCCACTCCGTGCCCCCCAAATTGTGCTGTGCACCTGCACGCAGCCTCTTGCATGCGCTTGTTGCACCCCAAAGCCCCTCTGCACCCCCCAAATCATGCTGCGTACCTGCAGGCCGCCTCCTGCATGCCCTTACTGCACCCCAAACCACTCGCTGCATGTCCCAAGCCCCCTCTACGCCCCCTAATCCCCCTCCTGCACGCGCTTGTTGCACCCCAAAGCCCCTCCGTGCACCTCAAACCCCGCTGCGCACCTGCAGGCCGCCTCCTGCATGCACTTGTTGCACCCCAAACCACTCGCTGTGCACCCCAAGCCCCCTCTCTGCCCCCTAATCCCCCTCCTGCACGTGCTTGTTGCACCCCAAAGCCCCTCCGTGCCCCCCAAACCCCACTGCGCACCTGCAGGCCGCCTCCTGCATGCGCTTGGTGCACCCCAAACCACTCGCTGTGCACCCCAAGCCCCATCTCTGCCCCCTAATCCCCCTCCTGCACGTGCTTGTTGCACCCCAAAGCCCCTCCGTGCATCCCAAACCCTGCTGCGCACCTGCAGGCCGCCTCCTGCATGCGCTTGTTGCACCCCAAACCACTCGCTGTGCACCCCAAGCCCCCTTTCTGCCCCCTAATCCCCCTCCTGCACGTGCTTGTTGCACCCCAAAGCCCCTCCGTGCCCCCCAAACCCCACTGCGCACCTGCAGGCCGCCTCCTGCATGCCCTTACTGCACCCCAAACCACTCGCTGCACGCCCCAAGCCCCCTCTCTACCCCCTAATCCCCCTCCTGCATGCGCTTGTTGCACCCCAAAGCCCCTCTGTGCCCCCCAAACCCCGCTGCGCACCTGCAGGCCGCCTCCTGCACGCGCTTGTTGCCGTCGAGCACGCGCTGCAGCAGCTCAGTCATGAGGGGTTTGAGGTAGAGGTCGGGGGGCTGCCCCACCACCCAGTGGGCGTAGCGGCTGAGGGTCCAGCAGGCGATGGAGCGCACCAGCGCCTTCTTATCCGCCAGGCAGCGGATCAGGTGCGGGATCAGCTCCGGCAGGTACGGCACCATCCCCTGCATGCAGCCTGCGGGGCAGCGGGAGCGCCGTGAGGGGCCGTCGGCAGCTCCCGGCGCCGCGCGGGAGGCTCCGAGGGGGCTGCGCTCACCCTCGGCGATGGCGCCCAGCACCAGGATCCCCGATTCCTTGATCACCCACTCCGGGTGGAAAAGCAGCTCCTTGAGCAGCGGCAGCAGGTGCGGCAGCAGCTCTTCCCGGAACACGTTGGCCAGGACGTCGAGAGCGGCCGCCGAGCACTTCCCTGCGGGAGGTAACGGGGGCGGCGTCGATGCCGAGGGACGGGGCATGGGATCCATCCCAAAGGAGCAGGAATGGGGAACGGGGTGGATCCCACCAGAGGGGGCACAGGGAATGGGGTTGATCCCAATGGAGCAGGAACGGGATCAACCCTGATGGAGCAGGAACAGGGAACGGGTTGAACCCAAGGAAGTAGAAACAGGGAAAAGGATCGATCCCGGTGGAGCAGGAACAGGGAACGGGTTGAACCCAAGGGAGTAGAAACAGGGAAAAGGATCGATCCCGGTGGAGCAGGAACAGGGAACGGGTTGAACCCAAGGAAGTAGAAACAGGGAAAAGGATCGATCCCGGTGGAGCAGGAACAGGGAACGGGTTGAACCCAAGGGAGTAGAAACAGGGAAAAGGATCGATCCCGGTGGAGCAGGAACAGGGAACGGGTTGAACCCAAGGGAGTAGAAACAGGGAACAGGATCGATCCCGGTGGAGCAGGAACAGGGAACGGGTTGAACCCAAGGAAGTAGAAACAGGGAAAAGGATCGATCCCGGTGGAGCAGGAACAGGGAACGGGTTGAACCCAAGGGAGTAGAAACAGGGAAAAGGATCGATCCCGGTGGAGCAGGAACAGGGAACGGGTTGAACCCAAGGAAGTAGAAACAGGGAAAAGGATCGATCCCGGTGGAGCAGGAACAGGGAACGGGTTGAACCCAAGGGAGTAGAAACAGGGAACAGGATCGATCCCGGTGGAGCAGGAACAGGGAACGGGTTGAACCCAAGGGAGTAGAAACAGGGAAAAGGATCGATCCCGGTGGAGCAGGAACAGGGAACGGGTTGAACCCAAGGGAGTAGAAACAGGGAACAGGATCGATCCCGGTGGAGCAGGAACAGGGAACGGGTTGAACCCAAGGGAGTAGAAACAGGGAACAGGATCGATCCCGGTGGAGCAGGAACAGGGAACGGGTTGAACCCAAGGGAGTAGAAACAGGGAACAGGATCGATCCGGTGGAGCAGGAATGGGCAACTGTGTGGATCCCACCAGAGTGGGCACAGGGAATGGGATTGATCCTGATGGAGAAGGAAGAGGATCGATCCTGATGGAGCAGGAACGGGGAACAGGATCGATTCCAAGGGAGTAGAAACAGGGAATGGGGTTGATCACAATGGAGCAGGAACAGGACTGATCCTGAGGGAGCAGGAATGGGGAATGAGGTGGATCCCAAGGGAGTAGAAAGAGGAAATAGGACTGATCCTAGTGGAGCAGGAATGGGGGTGATCCCGATGGAGCAGGAATAGGATCAACCCTGATGGAGCAGGAATGGGGAACGGGATCAATCCCAAAGGAGTAGAAACAAGGAATGGGATTGATCCCGATGGAGCAGGAATGGAGAACAGGATCAAGCCCAAGGGAGCAGAAACAGGGAATGGAATTGATCCCGATGGAGCAGGAATGGGGAACGGGATCAAGCCCAAAGGAGTAGAACCAGTGAATGGGATTGATCCTGAAAAAGTGGAAACACAGAACGGGTTGATCCTGGTGGAGCAGGAATAGCGAACAAGGTGGATCCCACCATAGTGGAAACAGGGAACAGGACTGATCCCAAGAGAGTAGAAACAGGGAACAGCATTGATCCCAAGGGAGTAGAAATGGGGAATGGGGTTGATCCCAATGGAGCAGGAATAAGGAACGGGGTGGATTCCACCAGAGTGAGCACAGGGAATGGGGTTGATCCTGATGGAACAGGGACAGGATTGATCCTGGTGGAGCAGGAACAGGGAATGAGGTCGACCCAAGCAGAAGAGACATGGGGAATGGGGTGGATCCCGTTGGAGCAGGACTAGGGAACAGGGTGGATCCTGCCAAAGCAGGAACAGGGAATGGGATGGATCCCACTGGAGCAGGAACAGGGAACAGGGTGGATCCTGCCAAAGCAGGAATAGGGAATGGGATGGATCCCGCCGGAGCAGAAACAGGGATCGGGATGGATCCCGCCGGAGCAGAAACAGGGATCGGGATGGATCCCGCCGGAGCAGGAACAGGGATCGGGGTGGATCCCGCCGGAGCAGGAACAGGGATCGGGGTGGATCCCGCCAGAGCAGAAACAGGGATCGGTGTGGATCCCGCCGGAGCAGGAACAGGGATCGGGGTGGATCCCGCTGGAGCGGGAACAGGGATCGGGGTGGATCCCGCCGGAGCGGCAACAGGGATCGGGGTGGATCCCGCCGGAGCGGGAACAGGGATCGGGGTGGATCCCGCCGGAGCGGGAACAGGGATCGGGGTGGATCCCACCGGAGCGGGAACAGGGATCGGGGTGGATCCCGCCGGAGCAGGAAGAGAGATCGGGGTGGATCCCACCGGAGCAGGAACAGGGATCGGGGTGGATCCCGCCGGAGCAGGAACAGGGATCGGGGTGGATCCCGCCGGAGCGGGCACCTCGGGGCGGGACGGGCGCGGGGTTGCCGAGGGTCCGTACGCAGGTTCCAGTCGGAGAGGGTGTCGTCGTCGTCGTCGTCCTCGTCGTCGGCCTCGTCGGGGTCGGGCGGCCGCTCCTCCTCGTGCTGCAGCGTCACCGTGCGGGATTTGTGGAAGCGCGGCTTGATGTCCTGCTCGCTGTCCGGCACCGCCTCGTCCTCCTCCACGTCGCCCTGCGACGACAGCAACGCCGGTCGTGGGGGGAACCTGCTTCCCAGCTCGGGGATCCCCACAATTCCCATCTCGAGGACCCCCACAACGCCCACCCCAGGACCCCCCCAAGTTCGCATCTCAGGGATCCCCCCCCATTCCCATCCCAGGACCCCCCAGTTCCCATCTTGGGGATCCTCCCAATTCTCATCTCAGGGATCCCTCCAGTTCCCATCTCAGGGACCCCCTCAGTTCCCATCTTGTGGCTCCCCCCCAATTCCTGTCTTGGATCCTCCCCACTTCCCATCTCAGGGATCCCCCCACTTCCCATCTCTGGAACTCCCAGTTCCCATCTCAGGGACCCCCCCTATTTCCATCCCAGGATCCCCCAGTTCCCATCTTGGGGATCCCCTCAATTCCCACTCCAGGCTGCCTTAATTCTCATCTTGGGGATCCCCCCCCAGTTCCCACCCTAGGACCCTCTAATTCCCATTTTGGGGATCCACCCAGTTCCCACCCTAGGACCCCCTAATTCCCATCTTGGGGATCCACCCAGTTCCCACCCCAGGACCCCCTAGTTCCCATTTTGGGGATCCACCCAGTTCCCACCCTAGGACCCCCTAGTTCCCATTTTGGGGATCCACCCAGTTCCCACTCCAGGACCCCCTAGTTCCCATCTTGGGGATCCACCCAGTTCCCAACCCAGGACCCCCTAGTTCCCATTTTGGGGATCGCCCCAATTCCCATCCCAGGACCCTCAGTTCCCATCCCAGGACCCTCCAGTTTCCATCTCAGGGATCCCCCCAGTTCCCATCTCAGGACACCCCAGTTCCCATCTTGGGGATACCCCCAGTTCCCATTTCGGGGATTCCTCCCCCCAATTCTTGACACCCCTCCCCTCCTCAGCTCCAGTTCAGCCCAGTTCCTCCCAGTTTAACCAGTCCTCGAGCCGGGGGGGTGACAGGACCCCCCGATCCCTCACCTTGAGCAGGATGATGTCGATCTCCGAGTATTTCATCCCGTTCACCAGGATGGGGATGAGCCTGGGGGGGCACAGCGGGGGGTGAGGGGATTTGGGGGGGGTCTAGGGCAGGGAAAGGAGGGGGGTAAGGAGATTTGGGGGGGTTCCAGGGGGGCATGAGGGGATTTGGGGCATCTGAGGGGGATGGGAGGGGAAGAGAAGGGGGCTTGAGAGGATTTGGGGGGGCCTGGCAATGGGGTGGGGGGGGGTGAGAGAATTTAGGGGGGGGTCTGGGAGGTGGTTGAGCGGATTTGGAGGGCCCTGGTGATGGGTAGAGGAGGGGTGAGGGAATTTGGGGGGGCCTGGGGGGGATTGGGGTGATTTTGGGGGGGGGGGGATCTTGTGGAGCAGGGAAAGGGGAGAGAAGCTGGGTTTTAGATTTGGGGGAGGTCTTGTGATGGGTAGAGGGGGGGTGAGGGAATTTGGGGGGGTCCAGGGAGGCTGGGAGGGAGAAAGAAGGGGGGTAGAGGTGATTTGGGGGGGGTCTGGTGGGGCTGGGAGGTGGAGAGGGGGAGTTGAGTGGATTTGGGGGAGGTGAGAGGGGCTGAGGAGGAGCCTGAAGGCTTTGGGGGGGTCCTAGGAATGGTTTCAGAGGGTCTGGGGGCTTCTTGGGGGGCCAGTGTCTTGTGGGGGACAATTTAAGGAGCTGGAGGTAGCTTGGGGGGGGTCTGGGACACCTGAGGGGGGGGCTTGAGGGGGAAACTGAGGAACTGGGGTGTTTTGGGGAGACTGAGCAGGGGGTTGGGGACACCTCGGGGTGGTTTGAGGGATGGGGGGGATTACAAGGGGGGGATACGGGGTGCACCCCCCCAATCCCGGGACCATCAGACCAGGTCGTTCCACACTGGGAATTTGGGATTCGAATGTCTGTCGTCATCACTGGTCCCGGGGTAAAAAAATGACCCCCCGCAACTCTGGGGACCCCCTCGAAGTTGGGGACCCCCTCAAGAAGCTGGGGACCCCCTCCGGTGGCAGTTAGGGGGGTCCCCAAATCACTCCCTGCAGGAGGTGGGTGCCCAGCAGCTCTTCGCAGACGGGCTGGGGGATTTTTGGGGTGGGTTTATTTTTTGGTGGGGGGGGGGGGGGTTTGGAGGAGGGGAGGTCTGCGTGGTTTGGGGGGGCCGGGGGGTGGGGGGGGGGTCCCCAAAATGACTCACTGCACGAGGTGGGCGCCCAGCACCTCCTTGCAGACGGGCTGCTCGGCCAGCGTCAGCCAGAACTCGCAGGCCTCCAGCGCCACGTTCTCATCGCTGTCCTGCGTCCGCTGCAGCATGTACTGGGGGGGCAAAAAGGGGGTGAAAATGGGAGTAAAATGGGGTGGGGAGGGAGAAAGTGGGGTGAGAAAGGGGGTGGGGAGGGAGAAAGTGGGGTGAGAAGGGGGTGGGGAGGGCAGAAATGGAGTGTGGGGTGGAGAAAGTGGGGTGAAAATGGGGTGGGGGTAAAAATAGGGGGAAAATGGGGGTAAAAAAGGGGTGGGGAGGGCAGAAATGGAGCGGGGGGGTGAAAATGGGGTGAAAATGGAGTGAAAAGGGGTGAAAGGGGGGGAAATAAGGTGAAAGAGGGTAGAAATGGGGTGAAAATGGGGGTAAAAATGGGGTGGGGAGGGCAGAAATGGAGTGTGTGGGGGAGAAAATGGGTTGAGAAGGGAAAATGGGGTGAGAAGGGGAGAAAATGGGGTGAAAGGGGGTGAAAATGGGGGTAAAAATGGGGTGGGGAGGGCAGAAATGGAATGTGGGGGGTAGGAAGTGGGGTGAAAATGGGGTGGGGGTAAAAATAGGGGGGAAAGGGAGGTAAAAATAGGGGGGAAATGGGGGTAAAAAAGGGGTGGGGAGGACAGAAATGGAGCGGGGGGGTGAAAATGGGGTGAAAATGGAGTGAAAAGGGGTGAAAGGGGGGAAATAAGGTGAAAGAGGGTAGAAATGGGGTGAAAATGGGGGTAAAAATGGGGGTGGGGAGGGCAGAAAGAGTGGGGGGAAAAATGGGATGGGGGTAAAAAAGGGGTGGGGAGGGGAGAAATGGAGTGCGGGGGGTGAAAATGGGGTGAAAGGGGGTAAAAAAGGTAAAAGAAGGTGGAAATAAGGTGAAAGAGGGTGAAAATGGGGTGAAAGGGGGTGAAAATGAGGGTAAAAATGGGGTGGGGAGGGCAGAAATGGAGTGGGGGGTAGAAAGTGGGGTGAAAATGGAGTGAAAAGGGGTGAAAGGGGGGAAAATAAGGTGAAAGAGGGTAGAAATGGGGTGAAAATGGGGGTAAAAATGGGGTGGGGAGGGAAGAAATGGAGTGTGGGGGGGTGAAAATGGGGTGAAAAAAGGTAAAAGAGGGTGAAAATGGGGTGAAAGGGGGTGAAAATGGGGTGAAAGGGGGTGAAAATGTGGGTAAAAATGTGTAGGGGAGGGCAGAAATGAGTGGGGGGTAGAAAGTGGAGTGGGGTGAAAATGGGGTGAGAAGGGAAGAAAAGGGGTGAAAATGGGGTAAAAATGGGGTGGGAAGGGCAGAAATGGAGTGCGAGGGGAGAAAGTGGGGTGAAAGGGGTGAAAATGGGGTGAGGAGGGGAAGAAGTGGGGTGAAAATGGAATAAGAGGGGGTGTAAATGGGTGAAAAGTGGCAAAAAGGGGGTTGGGGCAGGAAAAAGGGGGTGAAAAGTGGCAAAAATGGGTGAAAAATGGGGTTGGGGCAGAAAAAGAGAGAAATGGGGTGGGAATAAAGGAGTGGGGGCAGGAAAAAGGGGGTGAAAAGTGGTAAAAATTCATGGAAAATGGCAAAAAAAGACATTTGGGGCAGAAAAAAGAGGAATAGGGGTGGGAATAAAGGGGTGGGGGGCAATAAAAGGGTAAGGAAGGAAAATGGGGATGAAAAGTGGCAAAAATGAGGGTGGGGCAGGGAAAAGGGGGTGAAAAGTGGCAAAAATGGGGGTGGGGGCAGGAAAAAAGGGGTGAAAAGTGGCAAAAATGGGTGAAAAATGGGGTTGGGGCAGAAAAAGAGAGAAATGGGGTGGTAATAAAGGCGTGGGGGCAGGAAAAAGGGGGTGAAAAGTGGTAAAAATTCATGGAAAGTGGGGAAAAAAGACATTTGGGGCAGAAAAAAGAGGAATAGGGGTGGGAATAAAGGGGTGGGGGGCAATAAAAGGGTAAGGAAGAAAAATGGGGATGAAAAGTGGCAAAAATGGGGTGGGGGCAGGAAAAAGGGGGTGAAAAGTGGTAAAAATGGGTGAAAAATGGGGTTGGGGCAGAAAAAGAGAGAAATGGGGTGGGAATAAAGGAGTGGGGGTAGGAAAAAGGGGTCGGGGGCAGGAAAAAGGGGGTGAAAAGTGGCAAAAATGGGGGTGGGGGCAGGAAAAAGGGGGTGAAAAATGGGAAAAATGGGGATGGGTCAGGAAAAAAGGGGTGAAAAGTGGCAAAAATGGGGGTGGGTCAGGAAAAAAGGGGTGAAAAGTGGCAAAAATGGGGGTGGGTCAGGAAAAAAGGGGTGAAAAGTGGCAAAAACGGGGGTGGGGCAGGGAAAAGGGGGTGAAAATTGGCAAAAATGAGGTTGGGGCAGAAAAAGAGAGAAATGGGGTAGGAATAAAGGAGTGGGTGCAGGAAAAAGGGGTCGGGGGGGCAGGAGAAAGGGGGTGAAAAGTGCCAAAAAAGGAGGCGGGGGCAATAAAAAGTGGGGGGCCCCCCTCACCTGGATGATGCTGTGCATGTGGGGCAGCAGGCGGTCGATCCGCACCTCCAGCAGCATCACCAGCGCGCGACACACGTTCTTGCGCACCTCGGGGTCCTCGTCCACCGCCAGCGCGAAAAGGTGCTGCCGAGGGGGGCGGAAAACAAAGTGGGGGGGCCCTCAGCACCTGAGGGGATTCTTGGGGGGCTCCTGGGGGGCTCCCAAGCCCCCCAACGCAGCCACTCACCTCAATGAAGGTGTCGATGTTTTCCATCAGCGCCTGCGCCCGATCCATGATGAACTGGTTGACGCAGGCGATGGCGTGAGATCTTTTTTTTCGGGGGGGCACAGAATAAGGGGGGATCAGCGGGGTCGTTAGTTAACGAGGTGGAGCAGGAGAGGGGAGCAAGGCCCCCCAGACCCCCCCTGCACCGGATTAACTTGCAATAAGGGATCTTGGGGCCTCCGTAGGATGATTTGGAGACTTAGGAATGGAGCTGATGAGCCTGGGGGAGCAAATATGGGGAGAGGGGACCCCAAGGTGAAGGAGTTGGGGAGATGGGATGGAGCTGGGGTGGGAGCAGGCATGGAATCAGCTCCTTTCCCACCCAAATCCAGAGCTGGGATCCCCAGGAGATAATTTGATGACCTGGAGATGTGGCTGATAAACCTGGAGGGGCCAAATCCAAGCCCCCAGGTGCAAAAATAGGGAGAGAGGACCCCAAAGTGAAGGAGCTGGGGGAGATGGGATGGAGCTGGGGTGGGAGCAGGCACGGAATCAGCTCCTTTCCCACCCAAATCCAGAGCTGGGATCCCCAGGAGATGATTTGACGACCTGAGGATGTGGCTGATAAACCTGGAGGGGCCAAACCCAACGCCCCAAGTGCAAAAACAGGGAGAGGGGACCCCATGGTGAAAGAACTGGGGAGCTGGGATGGAACTGGGATGGGAGTGGGCATGGAATCAGCTCCTTTCCCACCCAAATCCAGAGCTGGGATCCCCGTAAGATGACCTGGGGACGTGGTTGATCAACCTGAGGGGGCCAAATCGACTCCCCTGGGGGGTAAAAGAAGCCCCGACCTGATTTTGGGGCTGCAGTGCTTGAAGAACTGGAGGAACTTGGGGATCATGACGTTGAGGGGCCGGTTGAGCGCGTCGCTGTCCAGGAGCTCGGAGGAATCCTCGCAGATCTTCTGCAGGGCCCCGAACGCCCCCTGTGCGGTGGGGAGGGGGGGGGGTCAGCGGCAGCCGGGGCGCCCCCCGCCCCCCCAGCCGGCCCCCCGCACCTCGCACGTGTTGTAATCCTCGGAGTTGAGGAGGTTACAGAGCTGCGGGAGGAGCTCCGGCCACATCTGCAGCTCCCCCTTGGAGGCGATGGTGGTGATGAGGATCCCTGCGCGGAGAGGGGGTCGTTAGCGCGGGGGTCGTTAGCGAGGGGAGGTCATTACTACCCAAAATGAGGGGGCCTTTCCCACCCCAGTCCAGCCTCAGACCCAGTCTGGGCTTGGGGGCCTCACGGGATGATGTGAGGAGGAGAGAAGGGGATGGGAATGGAGAGGATGGGATGGGGATGATGGGGGTGGAGATGGAGATGGTGGTAGGACAAGGGATGGGATGGAGATGAGGATGGGGATGAGAGTGGGATAAAGATGGAGATGAGAACGTGTTGGAGATGGAGACGGGATGGAAATAGCAGTAGGACGAGGGATGGAGGCGGAGACGATGGAGACGGAGGAGATGATGAGATGGGACAGAGATGATGGAGAGGGAGAGGATGGTAGGATGGAGGAGGAGGAGGATGGGGACGGAGACGAGGAGGATGGGGACGGAGACGAGGAGGATGGGGACAGAGAGGGAGATGGAGGGACGGAGAGGAGGAGGATGGGGACGGAGAGGAGGAGGATGGGGATGGAGAGGAGGAGGATGGGGACGGAGAGGAGGAGGATGGGGATGGAGAGGAGGAGGATGGGACGCAGAGGAGGAGGATGGGGATGGAGAGGAGGAGGATGGGGACGGAGAGGAGGAGGATGGGGATGGAGAGGAGGAGGATGGGACGCAGAGGAGGAGGATGGGGATGGAGAGGAGGAGGATGGGGACGGAGAGGAGGAGGATGGGGGCAGAGAGGAGGAGGATGGGGACGGAGAGGAGGAGGATGGGGACGGAGAGGAGGAGGATGGGACGGAGAGGAGGAGGATGGGATGGAGAGGAGGAGGATGGGATGGAGAGGAGGTGGATGGGATGGAGAGGAGGTGGATGGGGACGGAGAGGAGGTGGATGGGGACGGAGAGGAGGAGGATGGGACGGAGAGGAGGAGGATGGGACGGAGAGGAGGAGGATGGGACGGAGAGGAGGAGGATGGGGACGGAGAGGAGGTGGATGGGATGGAGAGGAGGAGGATGGGGACGGAGAGGAAGATGGGAATGGAAATGATGATAGGATGGAGATAGGACAGAGATGACGGCGGGAAGGAGATGATGAAGGGATGGAAATAGAGATGATGATGGGATGGAGAAGAGATTATAGGACGGAGCAAAATTAGGGAGAGAGGACCCAGAGGTGAAGGAGCTGGGGAGATGGGATGGGAGCGGGCACGGGAACTGGGGGGAAAAGGTGGGGGAGAAGGGAAGGGAGAAAAAGGAAAGAGAAAAAGGGGGGGTTCGTTAGTGCAGGGGGGTTCATTAGTGCCTGGGGCTGGGGGGGTGGGTCAGGGGACTGACCGATGGTGGCTCGGATGAGGGAGGAGGCGTCGCCGATGTTGTTGAGACATTCCTGCTTGATGAACTCGGCCACGGGCGTGGGGAAGCTCTGGAAATGCGCCTTGACGTTGTTCTTGAGGATCAGGCCGCTCAGCGACCGCGTCGGCTCGTCTGGGGGGGGAAATAAATCGTTATTTGGGGGGCACATCTCCCACCCCCCATTGCCGGAGCCCCCCTGCCCCCAGCCCCCTCAGAACCTTCGGATTTGAGACGCGTGAGCACGAAGATCAGGTAATTGTTGAAGTCTGGGAACTGGTTGAGCTGCTTCAGCTTCTGCGGAGCCGTCAAGGATGGGAACGGGATTGGGATGGAGCGGGATTGGGATTGGGGTGGGGATAAGAGTCAGGATTAGGATTAGGATGAGGAGTAAAATGGGGACAAGGATAGGAAGTAAGATTTGGATGAGAATGAGAACTGGGATCAGGACGAAGATGGAAACAGGGATGGAGATAAAGCAGGATTGGGATTGGAACAGGGACTGGAATGGGAATGAAAATCCGGATTAGAATGAGAATAAGGATGGGGATGAGATGTGAAATGGGAACAAGAATGGGAAGCAAGATTGGGATGAGAATGAGAACAACTGGGGTCAAGATGAGGACGGAGACAGGGATGGGGATGGAACAAGACTGGGATTGGGACTGGAATGGGGATGAGAATTAGGATTAGGATGAGAATAAGGATGGGGATGAGGAGCGAAATGGGGACAGGGATGGAAACCAGGATCGATACAAGAATAAGATCAAACACTGGGATCAGGATGAGGGTAGAGCGAGATTGGGATTGGAATGCGGACGAGAATTAGTATTAGGATAAAAATAAGGACGGAGACGAGCAGTGAAATGGGAACAAGGATGGGAAGCAGGATTGGGATGAGAATAAGAACTGAGATCAGGATGAGGACGGAAACAGGGATGGGGATGGGGGATGGAATGGGATTGGGACAGGGACTGGAATGGGAATGAGAATTAGGATTAAAATGGGGATGAGAATGAGAAGAGAAATGGGGACAGGGACTGGAACAAGAACGAGGATCAGGATGCAGACAAGGACTGGGATGAAGATGGGGATCAGGACAAGTTGGACAAGGACGGGAATCAGGACTGAGATCGGAATGGGAAGAAGAAGAATTGAGACATGGATTGGGATGGGGAGAAGGACTGGGATGGCCTTGGGAACGAGGGCTGAGATCTGCATGGGATCTGGACAGGCACGAGAAAAAAGCTTGGGACTGGGACAAGGGCTGCAATCAGAACAGGAGCAAAAATTCAGATCAGGATGGGGATGGACGCGAGCACGAGAACTGAGATAAGGATTGAAATGGGAACAGAAATTAAGACAAAACACTTGACCCAGGATCGCGATGGGGATGACGACTGGGAGGAAAACGGGGATACAAACGATTGGATTCGGGATGGGGGTGACAAGGGGGAACACAACAAAATTGGGATGGGAACTGGGACCAGGATCAGAGCGGGGATTGAGCTGGGGACGTGCACCCCCTCCCCACACCGGGGGGGTTATGGTGCCCCCAATCCCCATATAGGGGGGGGGGTCTTGGTGCCCCCCACTCCCCATACTGCGGGGCTCTGTTGTCCCTAATCCCCACATGGGGCTCTCAGTGCCCCCCAGTTCCCATGGGGGGTGTCTCAGTGCCTCCCAGTCCCCATAATGGGGGGGTGGGTGTGTGTGTCTCAGTGCTCCCCACTCCTCACATAGGAGGGGGGTGTCTCAGTGCCCCCCCACACATGCGGGAGGTCACAGTGCCCCCCAGTCCCCATACCGGGGGGGCTATGTTGTCCCAATCCCCACACGGGGGTCTCAATGTCCCCTAATCCCTATATGGGGGCTTTCCCAGTGCCTCCCAGTCCCTGTACTGGGGGGTTGTGCTGTCCCCAGTCCTCACACAGGGATCTCAATGCCTCCCAGTCCCCATACTGGGGGGATCGTGGTACCCCCCAATCCCCATATTTGGGGGCTGTGGTGTCCTAATCCCACACAGGGCTCTCAGTGGCCCCCAATTCCCATACAGGGGGGGTCTCAGTGCCCCCCGATTCCCATACAGGGAGGGTCTCAGTGCCCCCCTCATCCCCCCAATACAAGGGGGTCGCAACGGCCCCCTACTCCTCACAGGGGGTCTGTGGTGTCCCCAAGCCCCCACACAGGGGTCTCAGTGCCCCCCGATTCCCATACAGGGAGGGGTCTCAGTGCCCCCCTCATCCCCCCAATACAAGGGGGGTCGCAACGGCCCCCTACTCCTCACAGGGGGTCTGTGGTGTCCCCAAGCCCCACACAGGGGTCTCAGTGCCCCCCGATTCCCATACAGGGAGGGTCTCAGTGCCCCCCTCATCCCCCCAATACAGGGGGGTCGCAACGGCCCCCTACTCCTCACAGGGGGTCTGTGGTGTCCCCAAGTCCCACACAGGGGTCTCAGTGCCCCCCGATTCCCATACAGGGAGGGTCTCAGTGCCACCCTCATCCTCCCAATACAGGGGGGTCGCAATGGCCCCCTACTCCCCACAGGGGGTCTGTGGTGTCCCCAATCCCCATACAGGGAGGGTCTCAGGTCTCGGTGCCCCCCAGTCCCCACACGGGGGGGTTGGTTCTCGATGTCCCCCCCAAGGATACATCCTGCACGACGCGCTGCGTGGCCGTGTTGGGCGACTGCGAGTCCTTGAGGAGCTGCAGGACCTGCTGGAGACCCTGCTCGTCCGGGGTCCAGTCCATGGCTGGGGGGGCACAGACCCCGGAGCCCTGCGGGGAGGGAGTTGGGGGGATAGGGAATCAGGTTCGGGATCGACCAGCAGCAGATCCCACACCTCCTGCCCCCAATTCTTCCCCCATTCACTAATTTACCCCCCAATACTCCCCCTTTTGCTAATTTGCTCTCCAATTCTCCCCCCATTCACTAATTTCCCCCTAATTATCCCCCCCACCCCCCAATTCCTTACTTCACATCCTGCCCCCCATTTCCCCACCCCCAATTTTCCCCCTTTACCCCTGTCCTGGCCCCAAAATTCTTCTTCTTCCCCCCTTTCCTTGTCCTGCCCCCCCAATTTACCCCCATCCTCCCCAATTCTCCCCCACATCCCTGTGCCCCCCCCAATTCATCCCCCTCATCCCTTTCCTCTCCCCCCAATTTGCTGCCCATCCTTCCCCCCAGTTCTCACCCCATTCAACCCCCCAACTCTCCCCCCCCAATCCCACCCCCCAATTCTCCCATCCTCCGATCCCGACCCCCATCCCTAATCCCTCTCAATTCTCTCCCCATCACCCCCCAATTCGCCCCCCACCCGCTCCAATTCTCCCGCCTCCAATCCTGCCCCCCATCCCTGTCCCCCCCAACTTGCCCCCCCACCCTGCCCTCCCGATTCTCCTCCCTCTCCAATCCCACTCCCCCATTCTCCCCCCACCCCTGTCCCACCCCCCTCAATTTGCCCCCATCCTCCCCCTCTCATCCCGCCCCCCCATTCTCCCCCATCCCTGTCCCCCCCTCATTTGCCCCCATCCCGGCCCCCCATTCTCCCCCCCTCATCCTTGTCCCACCCCCCCATCCTCCCCAAATCCCTGTCCCACCCCCCAATTTACCCTCATCCTCCCCCCTAATTTGCCTCCCAATTCTACCCCCATCCCGCCCCCCCAACCCCCCCCCCCCCCCCCCGATCCCTGTTCCCCCCGAATTCTCTCCCCACCCCATCCCCCCATCCCGGCCTCCCCCTCCCTCCCGGCCCCGCGCCGCCCCCGTACCTGCCGGGGTTGGGGGGAAGGGGGCTCGGGGGGTGTCCCCGGGCCCCGGGGGGAGGGCGGGAGCCGCGGGGTGGTGGTGGGGGGGGGGGGGTCTCGGTGCGGCTGGCGCGGCCGCGGGCCCCGGCGCTGCGCGGAGGAGCGGGCGCAGCACGCGGGCGCTGACCCCCGCCGGCCACCGTCCGCCCCGCCGCGCGGGAGCCAGGCCGCGGTCACGTGGCCTGGAGGCGGTGCCACGTGGGGGAAGGAGGCGGGCGGGGCGGAAGCGCGCATGCGCGGAGTCCTCCGCCTCGCCCCATACTTCTCCACGGCGCTGGACTACAATTCCCAGCGAGCCCCGGAGAGGGAGGAACAACGGCGGGTCGGGATTGCGCATGCGTGGAGTCCTCCGCACCCCCCTCTTTTCCCCCATGGTGGAACTACAGCTCCCAGCGTGCCCCGCGGCGCTAGGGGGGGGGGGGCGGCCCCTCCCGCCCGGAGATCTCAGCGGCCAGGGGACTGGGAGAGGGAACTGGGAGCACTGGGAGCTCTGGAGGAGGGCTCAGGTGGCACTGGTAGCGCCGGGAAGGGAACTGGGAGTACTGGGAGGGACTGGAAGTACTAGGAGGGCAGGGAGGGGGAGTGTCAGTGTTCACTGACACCACTGAGAACTGGGAGTACTGGGAGCACTGGGGGTGGGGGGCAGGATGCATTGGAAGGGACTGGGAGTAATGGGAAGGACTGGGAGCACTGGGAAGAGAACTGGGAGGGACTGGAAGCACTGGAATAGGTGCTCAGGATGCACTGGGAGGACCGGGAAGGGAACAGGGGTACTGGGAGAGACTGGAAGCACTGGGAGGGTGGGGATGTAGGGGGGGGGGGGTGTCAGGGTACGCTAACAGCACCGAGAAGGGAACTGGGAGTACTGGGAGCACTGGGGGTGGGGGGCACGATGTATTGGAGGGGACTGGGAAGGGAACAGGGAGTACTGGGAGGGATTGGAAGCACTGGGAGGACTGGGAAAGGAACTGAGGGTACTGGGAGGAACTGGAAGCCCTGGGGGTGGGGCGGCAGGATGCATTAGAAGGGACTGGGAGCACTGGGAGGGAGGTTCAGGGTGCTCTGGGAAGACCAGGAAGGGAACTGGGAGTACTGGGAGGGACTGGAAGCACTGGGAAGTCGGGGGGTGGGTTGTCAGGATGCGCTGGGGGTAACTGGGAGCACTGGGAAAGGAACTGTGAGTACTGGGAGAGACTGTAAGCACGGAGGGGGCAGGGAGGCAGGATGTACTGGAGGGCACTGGAAGGACTGGGAAGGGAACTGGGAGTACTGGAAGCACTGAGGGTCAGGACTGGGAGTGCCAGTAAGCGAACTGGAAGTACGGGGGGGGGCAGGCAGGTGAGGGTGTCAGGATGCACTGGGTGGAACTGGGAACACCAGGAGGGGGAACTGAGGGACTGGAAACACTGGGAGGAACTGGGAGCACAGTCAGGGTGCACGGGGGGGACTGGGAGAGGGAATGGGGGTGAATTGGGAGTGCTGGGAAGGAGATGGGGTGCACTGGGGGGACTGGGAGGGAACTGGGAGTGCTGGGAAGGGAATGGGGTGCACTGGGAGGAGGAATGGGAGGGAGGCAGGGTGAACTGGGAAGGGGATGGGGGGACTGGGAGGGGAATGAGGTGAACTGGAAGTGCTGGGAAGGGGATGGGGGTGCACTGGGGGTACTGGAAAGAGGAATAGGGGTGAACTGGGAGTGCTGGGAAGGAGATGGGGGGACTGGGAGGGGGAACAGGGGGTGAATCAAGGTGAACTGAGAAGGGGATGGGGTGCACTGAGGGGACTGGGAGGGGAATCAGGGTGAACTGGAAGTGCTGGGAAGGAGATGGGGTGCACTGGGGGGACTGGGAGGAAGAATGGGAGGGAATCAGGGTGAACTGGGAGTGCTGGGAAGGGGATGAGGTGCACTGGGGGGCTAGGAGGGGGAATGGAGGTGAACTGGGAGTGCTGGGAAGGGGATGGGGTGCACTTAGGGGACGGGAAGGAAGAATGGGGGTGAACTGGGAGTGCTGGGAAGGGGATGGGGTGAACTGGGAGGACTGGGAGTGTTGGGAAGGGGATGAAGTGCTCGCCTCCCCCCACCCCATCCCAAATAAACCCCCAAACCGGTAAAAATGGAGCACAAATAAAAGAACCGGAGCCAGGAATTGGGGTGACACACAGCGAGGGTGGGGGGTCAGCACCCTCCACCCCCTCCCCAAAAACACCGAGGGCGTCTCCGAAACCTCCGAGGTGTTTAATGCTGCGGCGGCAGGGCCCCCGCTCCCATTCCTGCCCTTTTCCACCCCAACCCCCCCCTTTTTGTTTTTTCCTTTTTCCCCGGGGGGGGCACAAGTGGCGGCAGATCCCACGGGCGGCTTTGCCGGCATGAAGTCCTGGTTCCCAGCGGGGCGGGAGCGGCGGCCGGGGGGGGGCACGGGGGCCCTCGGTAGAAAAGGGGGTGTTGGAAGGATGAGGGGGGCTGTTTTCCTCCCCCCCTCCCCTCCATAAATAGCGCTGCGGGGGGGAGCCCCTATTTGACCAGGGGTCGGGTTTTGTCGTCGTCGCTGCACTGATGCGCTTTGTATTTCTTCACCTCCGCCATGTACTTGGCCCACGCGTCCCCCTTGCTCGTCAGCACCTGGGGGCGGGCGAAAAACAGGGGTGAGGGGACCTCAGAATGGCCTCTGACCTCCCTCGACGCACCCCGACGCCCCCATTGCAACCTTTTCCCCTCCCACTGCCCCTTTTCCTCCTCCTTGTGCCCTGTTTCCTCCTCCCTGCATCCCCTTTCCTCTTCCCTATGCCTGTTTCCTCCCCCCAGTGCCCCCTTTCCTCCTCCCTGCACCCCCTTTCCCCCTCCCCGTGCCCCCTTTCCTCCTCCCCGTGCTCCCTTTCCTCCTCTCCATGCCCCCTTTCCTCTCCCCGTGCCCCATTTCCTCCTCCCTGCACCCCTTTTCCCCCTCCCTGCACCCCCTTTCCTCCTCCCTGTGCTCGTTTCCTCCCCCCAGTGGCCCCTTTCCTCCCCCTAGTGCCCCCTTTCCCCCTCCCCGTCCCCCTTTCCTCCTCCCCGTGCCCCCTTTCCTCCTTCCCGTGCCCCCTTTCCCCCTTCCCGTGCCCCGTTTCCCCCTCCCCCCTCCCCGTGCCCCCTTTCCTCCTCCTGGTACCCCCTTTCCCCCTCCCTGCGCCCCCTTTCCTCACCCCAGTGCCCTGTCTCCCCCTCCCCGTGCCCCGTTTCCCCCTCCCCGCGCCCCCTTTCCTCCTCCCTGCACCCCCTTTCCTCCTCCTGGTGCCCCGCTTCCTCCTCCCTGCAGCCCCTTTCCTCCTCCCCGTGCCCCTTTCCTCCCCCTAGTGCCCCCTTTCCCCCTCCCCGTCCCCCTTTCCTCCTCCCCGTGCCCCCTTTCCCCCTCCCCGTCCCCCTTTCCTCCTCCCCACGCCCCCCTTCCCCCTCCCCACGCCCCCTTTCCCCCTCCCCGTGCCCCGTTTCCCCCTCCCCGTGCCCCGTTTCCCCCTCCCCGTGCCCCGTTTCCCCCTCCCCGTGCCCCGTTTCCCCCTCCCCGTGCCCCGTTTCCCCCTCCCCGTGCCCTGTTTCCTCCCCCTGGTGCCCCTTTCCCAGCGGGAAGGGGTCTGGGAAGGGGTTTGGGGCCGTGCTGGTCACTCACCTCCTCGTCCGTCCTCTGCTTTTTGGCCACCACGCCGGTTTTCAGAGCCAGCCGGTTGCCCCCGCGCCGTCGACCCACCTGGGGGGACACAACAGACACCGTCACACCCCCCCATCCGTCTGTCCGTCCGTCTGTCCATCCCAGACCCACCAGCACCCCCACACTTGGTGTTTTGGGGCCGTTTTGCCCCCATGCTTGGCAATTCGAGGCCGTTTGGGGCCGTTTCTGACCCCCAAATCAGGGGGTTTCAGGCCATTTTGCTCCCGTCTTGGGGGTTTCAGGGCCATTTGGGGCCATTTCTGCCTACGGCTCAAGGGTTTTCGGGGCTGTTTGGGGCCATTTTGCCCCCAGCTCGGGGGTTTTGAGGCGATTTGAGGATGTTTTGTCCCCGGCTCGGGGGTTTCATGACCATTAGGGGCCATTTTGGCCCCCAGTTCGAGGGTTTCAGGACCGTTTGGGGCTGGTTTTGCCCCCAGTTCGAAGGTTTTGGGGCCACTTGAAGACGTTTCACCCCCCGCTCGAGGATTTTGGGTTTGAATCATAGAACCATAGAACAACCAGGTTGGAAAGGACCCACCAGGTCATCGAGTCCAACCATTCCCATCAATCACTAACCCACGTCCCTCAGCACCTCGTCCACCCGCCCCTTAAACCTTCCCAGGGAAAGGGACTCAACCCTCTCCCTCTTCCAGGGCCCAAGGACCCTTTCCAGGAAATATTCCATCCTGGTGTCCATCCTGAGCCTCCCCTGGTGGAGCTTGAGGCCATTCCCTCTCGTCCTGGCCCTTGGGAGAAGAGCCCAGCTCCCTCCTCTCCACAAGCTCCTTGCAGGCGAAGAGCAATGAGGTCTCTCCTCAGCCTCCTCTTCTCCAGGCTGAACAACCTCAGTCCCTCAACCACTCCTCGTAAGACTCGTTCTCTGTTTTGCCCTCAGCTCGAGCATTTCTGGGCTGTTTGGGGCTGTTTCTGCCCCTGTCTCGAGGGTTCTGGGGACACTCAAGGCCATTCTGCCCCCGGTTTGAGGGTTTCGGAGCCATTTGAGGATGTTTCGCCCCCGGCTCAGGGCTTTTGGGGCCACTTAAAGACGTTTTGCCCAAGGCTCGAGGGTTTTGGGGCTGTTTTGCCCACCAAGTCAGGGCTTTCAGGGCCGTTTTGCCCCTGGCTCTTGGGTTTTGAGGCCATTTGGGGCCATTTTGCCTCCAGCTTAGGAGTTCTGGGGCCATTTGGGACTGTTTTGCCCCTCGCTTGGGGGTTTTGGGGCCGTTTTGCCCCTGGCTTGGAGGTTTCGGGGCTGTTTGGGGCCATTTTGCCTCCGGCTCAGGTGTTTTGGGGGCCGTTTGAGGCTGTTTTGCCCCCAGCTCGGGAGGTTTCGGGGCTGTTTGGAGCCATTTTTGCCAGCAGGTCAAGGATTTCAGGGCCATTCGAGAACGCTTTGCCCCCGGCTCTTGGGTTTCAGGGCAATTTGAGGGCGTTTTCCCCCCAGCTCAGGGGCTTCGGGGCCATTTTGTCCCCAGCTCAGGGATTTGGGGGCCGTTTTGCCTGCCAACTCAGACGTTTCAGGGCTGCTTCTGCCCCTGTCTCAAGGGTTTTGGGGACACATGAGGCCATTCTGCCACTAGCTCAAGGGTTTCGGGGCTGTTTGAGGACATTTTGCCCCCAGCTCAGAGGCTTCAGGGCTGTTTGGGGCCGTTTTGCCCCAGCTCAGGGGTTTCGGTGCCACTTGAGGCCGTTTTGCCCCTGTCTTGGGAGTTCTGGGGATGTTTGGGACTGTTTTGCCCATGACTCAGGGGGTTTGGGGCCTTTTGGGGAGGTTTCGCCCCCAGCTTGGAGGTTTCAGGGTTGTTGGGGGCCGTTCTGCCCGCAGCTCAGGGGTTTTGGGGCCATTTGGGGCCGTTTTCCCACCAGCTCAGGGATTTTGGGGCCATTTTCCCGCCAGTTCAGGGATTTTGGGGCCGTTTTCCCACCAGCTCAGGGATTTCAGGGTCACTTGAGAATGCTTTTGCCCCCAGCTCAGGGGTTTTGGGGCCACTTGAGGACGTTTTGCCCCCTGCTCGGGTGTTTTGGGGCCGTTTGGGGACATTTTGCCCCCAGCTCAGGAGTTTCAGGGCCGTTTGGTGCCGTTACTACCCCTTGCTTGGGAGTTTTGGGACTGTTTAGGGCCGCTTTGCCCCCAGCTTGGGGCTGTTTTGCCCCCAGCATGGAGGTTTCGCGGCCACTTGAGGCCGTTTTGCCCCCAGTTCGAGGGTTTCGGGGCCGTTCGGGGCCGTTTTGCTCCAGGCTCAGGGGTTTCGGGGCTGTTTGGGGCCGTTGTGCCCCCGGCTCAAGAGTTTCGGGGCGGGAGGGGCCGCAGGCCCCGTTCCTTACGAAGCTGAGGGCGGCGCCGCTCCCGCTCCTCTTCGGGCCGGGCCCCGGGGCCTCCCCCCCGGCCGCCGCCGCCGCCGCCGCTGCCTCGCGCTCGCGCTGCTGCTCCTCCTCTTCCATCTTCCGCTTGAACAGCTCCAAGAAGCTCCCGTCGTTGGCGAAGACGTTGACCCCCCCACCGGGACCGGGCGGCGGCGACGGCGCCTCCGCCTCCTCGCCCCGCGCCGCCATCTTGTCCGCCGCGATCGCGGGGGGGAGCGCGACGACGGCGCTGCCTGATGACGTCAGGGACACCGCCAGGAGCCAGGGCCGCGTTGCCGGGCAACGCGCGGGGGCGCCCGACGCCGTGTTCCGGAATGATTGACAAGCCCGAGGACCAATCGACTGCGGAAAAAGGAGGGACTCAGTGGGAATAGAGTCCAATCACCAGAGGGGGCGGGACCTCATGATTGTTCTGTCCAGTCAGAGCGCGGACAGCGCAGGGGGCGGGGCTCCAGAGGCCCATATGGACCCCCAGCCCCATAGATTGGTCCTAGAGCCCCAGAGATCGGCACTACAGCCCCATAGATCAGCCCTGGAGCACCACAGACTGACCCATAGTCCCATAGAATGGCCATAGAGACCCATAGGTTGGTCCTAGAACCCCAGAGATCAGTACTACAGCCCCATGGAGCAGCCCTCGTGCCCCATAGATTGACCCACAGCCCTATAGAATGGCCCGAGAGACTCATAGATTGATCCTAGAGCCCCAGAGATCAGCCCTGGAGCGCCATAGACTGACCCACCGCCCCACAGAGCAGCCTGAGTGACCCATAGACGCACCCTAGAGCTCCATAGATTGACCTCAGAGCCTCCCCCGGGCCACACCAGGGCGATTGACCCACAACCCAACCAGCGCGTGGGACGTGCAGAGGGCGGGGCCTCGAGGGCGCTCTGTCTAATCATCATGCAGGGGGCGGGGCTTATTGAGAGCTAGGCCCAATCATCGCTCAGAGAGGAGGGGCTTGTGGAGGCTCCGTCCAATCAGCGCGGGGGCGGGGCTTAGGGAGCGCCCTGTCTAGCGATCACACGGGGGCGGGGCCTCGTTAGGCTCTCTGTCCAATCATCGCGCAGGGAGCGTGGCATCGGGGGTGCTCTCGATCCAATCAGCACGCGGGAGGTGCGGGGGGGCGTGACTTAGGGAGCGCCCCGTCTAGTGATCGCGCAGGGGGCGGGGCCTCGGTGTGGCGCTCTGTCCAATCAGCGCGCGGGAGGCGCAGGGTGTGTGTGGCCTGGTGGGCTCTCTGTCCAATCCTCGTGAAGTGGGCGTGGCCTACTGGGCGCTCTGTCCAATCATCGCGAGGCTCGCTTAGGGGCGCGGGTCCTCCCGGCTCTGGCTCCGCCCCCTCGGCGGCGGCGCGGGGCAAGATGGCGGCGGCGGCGGCGGGAGGAGGCGGCGGGTGGGCGGCCGAGGCGGAGGAGTTCGAGGACGCTCCGGACGTGGAGCCGCTGGAGCCGACGCTGGGGAACGTGCTGGAGCAGCGCAGCCTCAAGTGGATCTTCGTCGGGGGGGAAGGGAGGGAGTGGGAAAAACCACCTGCAGGTGCGAAGGGGCCCAAACACCTGGCGGGGGGGGGGGAGGGAGCAGCTGGGGAGGGGGAACACCTGAGGTGGGAGAAGCACCTGGAAGGGGGGAGGAAACAGCTGGAGGGGTGGGAAACACCTGGGGAGGGAGGGGAGGGGAAGCAGCTGGAGAGGGGAACACCTGAGGAGGGGGGGGGGAAACCAGGTGGGGAGGGAGGAGAGGAAACACCTGGGGGGGGAGGGGAACACCTGGGGGGAAACACCTGGGAGGGAAAGGAACACCTGAGAGGGGGCGGTAAACAGCTGGGTGGAACACCTGGAGAGGAGGAAACACCTGGAGAGGAGGAAACACCTGAGAGGGGAAAATATCTGGGGAGGAGAGGGCGAGAAACACCTGGAGGGGGGAAACACCTGGGGGACAGGGGGGGGAACAGCTAGGGGTGGGGAACACCTGGAAATGGGGGGAACACCTGGAAATGGGGGAACACCTGAGGAGGTAGAAAACAGCTGTGGAGGAGGGGGGAGAAAACAGATGAGGGAAGGGAGGAAACCACGGGGCGGGGGGAACGACACCTGGGAAGGAGGGTGAGAAACACCTGGGGAGTTGGGGGAACACCCAGGGGGGAGAAACACCTGGGGGGAACATCTGGGGAGGGTGGGGTGAAACACCTGGGGAGGGGGGTGTCAAAGGGGTCGGGATGGGATGAGGTCAGGATCGAAGGGATCAGGATGGGGTTGAAGGAACTGGGATGGGATCAGGCTGGGGTCAAGACGAGATCGAGTTGGGATCAGATCAAAGGGATTGGGACTTGATCAGGTCGGGATCAGTGGGATCAGGCTGGGGTCGAAGGGATCGGGATGAGGTCAGATCAAAGAGATGATGGTGGGATCAGGCTGGGGTCAAAGGGATTGGATGGGATCAGATCAAGGGGATCAGGACGGGATCAAGTTGGGATTGATGGGACCAAGATCAAGGGAATCGGGATGGGTCAGGTCAGGGTCAGTGGGATCATGACGGGATTGAAGGAATTGAGATGGGATCAGGCCAGAGTCAAATGGATTAAGATGGGATTGGATTGGGGTTGAAGAGATCGGAACAGGATCGGATCGGGGTCGAAGGAGTCAGGATGGGATCAGGTCAGGGTCAAAGGGATTAAGATGGGATCAGGTTGGGGTTGAAGGGATCGGGATGGGATCAGATCAAAGGGGTTGGGATTTGATCAGGTCGGGACCAATGAGATCAAGCTGGGGTTGGATCAAAAAGATCGTGATGGGGTCAGGCTGAGGCAAAAGGGATTGGAATGGGATTAGATTGGAATCGATGGGATCAGGCTGGGGTCAAGGGGATCAGGGTCGGTCAGGTTGGGGTCAGTGGGATGGGATCAGGCTGGAGTCAAGTGGATTAGGATGGGATCAGGTTGGGGTTGAAGGGATCAGGACAGGATTAGATCGGGGGTCAAAGAGATCGTGATGGATCAGGGCAAGGTCAAAGGAATCAAGATGGGATCAGGGTGGGGTTGAAGGGCTCAGAATGGGATCAGGCTGGGGTCAAAGAAATCGGGATGGAATCAGATTAAAGGGGATCAGGATGGTATCAGGTTTGGATTGATGGGATCAAAGTGGGATAAAAAGGATTAGGATGGGATCAGACTAGGATCAAGGGGATTGGGATGGGTCAGGTTGGGGTCCGTGGGATCGTGATGGACTTGGAGGAATTGGGGTGGAATCAGGTCAGAGTCAAATGAACTAGGACTGGATCAGGTTGGGGTAAAGGATTGGGATGGGGTCAAGTTAGTATTAGTGGGGTCAGGGTGGGGTCAAATGGATGAGAATGGGATCAGGATGGGGTCAGGTCAGGGTTGAAGGGATGGAGAGTGGGATCAGGTTGGGATCAAGGGGGTTGCGATGGGATCAGCTTAGGATCAAGAGGTTCAGATTGGGGTTAAAGTGATTGGAATAGGATCAGATCAAGGTTGAGGGGATTGAGATGGATCAGGTCAGGGGTGAGGGGACTGGAATGGGGTGGGATGGGATGGAGGGAGTGGAATGGGATGGAAGAACTGGAATGGCATGGAAGAAGTGGGATAGGATGGAGGGAGTGGGATGAGATGGAAGAACTGAGATGGGATGGAAGAACTGGAATGGCATGGAAGAACTGGGATAGGATGGAGGGAGTGAGATGAGATGGAAGAAACTGGAAGAACTGGGATGGGATGGATTGAGATGGGATGGAAGGAGTGGGATGGGGTCCCGTCCCCCCCCTCATTCCCCCCTCCCGTTCCGGTGGCCCCCCCGCCCCCCAGTTGCAGCCTGGCGGTGCAGCTGGCGCGGTGTGCGCGAGAGCGTCCTCATCATCTCCACCGACCCGGCCCACAACATCTCGGACGCCTTCGACCAGAAGTTCTCCAAGGTGCCCACCAAGGTGCAGGGCTACGACAACCTCTTTGCCATGGTGAGACCCCTCGCTGAACCCAGAGACCTGATACCGCCCCCCCCAATCGGCAGCCCCCCGACTCCCCCAGGAGATCGACCCCAGCCCGGGGGCACCAGAGCAGCACCCCCCCTAGCCCCCCAACTTCACTATGTCCCCCCTCTCCCCCTCCAGGAGATCGACCCCAGCCTGGAGGCAGCAGAGCAGCCCCCCCTGATCCCCCCTCACCACCCTGTGTACCCCCCAAGAAATCAACCCCATCCTGGGGGCAGCAGAGCAGCCCCGTCTGACCCTCCTTCACCCTCCTCTTCCCCCCAGCCAGGAGATCAACCCCAGCCTGGAGGTGGCAGAGCAGCCCCCTCTGACCCCCCTGTCCCCACATGTCGCCCCTCCGGAGATTGATCTCAGCCTGGGGGCACCAGAGCAGCCCCCTCTGGCCCCCCCAACCTCTCTGTGTACCCCATGTCCTCCTGCAAGGGATCAGTCGCAGCCTGGGAGCAGCAGAGCAGCCCCCTCTGACCCCTCCTCACCCCCCTGTGTCCCCGTGTCCCCCCCCAGGAGATCGACCCCAGCCTGGGGGTGGCGGAGCTGCCGGACGAGTTCTTCGAGGAGGACACGGTGCTGAGCATGGGCAAGAAGATGATGCAGGAGGCCATGAGCGCCTTCCCCGGCATCGACGAGGCCATGAGCTACGCCGAGGTCATGAGGTGGGCTGGGGGGGGGCTGAGGTGTGAGGGGGGCACTTGTGGGGCTGAGGGGGCGTCCTGTCTTCATTGAGGGGGAGTTGTGGGACTGAGGAGAGGGTCTCATCCTCACTGACGGGGGGATTATGGGGCTGAGAGGGTCCCATCCCCACTGAGGGGGTCATTGTGGAACTGAGGGGGGGGTCTCATCTTCACTGAGGGGGTTTGTGGGGCTGAAGGGGGGCCGTTTATTCATTGAGAGGGAGTTGTGGGGCTAAGAGGGGGGCATTTATTCATTGAGGGGGGAATTCTGGGGCTGAGAGGGTCCCATCCTCATTGAGGGGGGGGTTTGGGGCTGAGAGGGGGTCTCATCTTCACTGAGATGGGGTTGTGGGGCTGAGGGGGGGCTGTTTATTCATTGAGAGGGAGTTGTGGGGCTAAGGGGGGGCATTTCTTCATTGAGGTGGGAATTCTGGGGCTGGGAGGGTCCCATCCTCATTTAGGGGGGGTTGTGGGGCTGAGGGGGGGCCGTTTATTCATTGAGAGGGAGTTGTGGGGCTAAGGGAGAGGGCATTTATTCATTGAGGGGGAATTCTGGGGCTGAGAGGGTCCCATCCTCATTGAGGGGGGGTTGTGGGGCTGAGAGGGGGGTAATTTCTTCATTGAGGGGAGGTTGTGGGACTGAGGGGGGGGGTCTCATCTTCACTGAGGGGGTTTGTGGGGCTGAGGGGGGGCCGTTTATTCATTGAGAGGGAGTTGTGGGGCTAAGGGGGGGGCATTTATTCATTGAGGGGGGGAATTCTGGGGCTGGAAGGGTCCCATCCTCATTGAGGGGGGGGTTTGGGGATGGGGGGGGGGGGTCTCATCCTCACTGAGGGAGGGTTGTGGGGCTGGGAGGGGCCATTTATTCATTGAGAGGGAGTTGTGGGGCTAAGGGGGGCATTTATTCATTGAGGGGGGAATTCTGGGGCTGAGAGGGTCCCATTCTCATTGAGGGGGGGTTTTGGGGCTGAGAGGGTCTCATCTTCATTGAGGGGGGGTTGTGGGGCTGAGGGGGGTCATTTCTTCACTGAGGGAGGGTTGTGGGTTCGAGAAGGGGTTCCTTTCTTTACTGAGAAGGATTGTAGGGCTGACAAGGGGGTTTGTCTTCCCTGAGGGAGGGTTGTGGGGCTGAAAGGGGGTCATTTTTCCATTAAGAGGGATTGTAGGGCCGAGGAGGGATCCTGTCTTCAGTGAGGGGGAATTGTGGGGCCAAGGAGGGGTTTGTGGGCCCAAGGGGGGTTTGTAGGGCCGAGGAGGGGTTTGTGGGGCTGAGGAGGGTTTTTGGGGCCGAGGAGCGGTTTGTGGGGCCGAGGGGAGTTTGTAGGGCCGAGAAGAGTTTGTGGGGCCGAGAAGAGTTTGTGGGGCCGAGGAGGGGTTTGTGGGCCCGAGGGGGGGTTATAGGGCCGAGGAGGGATTTGTGGGGCTGAGGAGGGTTTGTTGGGCCGAGGAGGGGTTTGTGGGGCTGAATAGGGTTTGTGGGGCCGAGGAGAGTTTGTGGGCCCTAGGGGGAGTTTGTGGGGCTGAGGAGGGTTTGTGGGGCCGAGGAGGGGTTTGTGGGGCTGAGGGGAGTTTGTGGGGCCGAGGAGAGTTTGTGGGGCCGAGGAGGGGTTTGTGGGGCTGAGGAGAGTTTGTGGGGCCGAGGAGGGGTTTGTGGGGCTGAGGAGGGGTTTATGGGCCGTCGGGGGAGTTTGTGGGGCTGAGGAGGGTTTGTGGGGCTGAGGGGAATTTGTGGGCCCTAGGGGGAGTTTGTGGGGCTGAGGAGGGTTTGTGGGGCCGAGGAGGGGTTTGTGGGGCTGAGGGGAGTTTGTGGGGCCGAGGAGGGTTTGTGGGGCCGAGGAGGGGTTTGTGGGGCTGAGGGGAGTTTGTGGGGCCGAGGAGAGTTTGTGGGGCCGAGGAGGGTTTGTAGGGCCGAGGAGGGGTTTGTGGGGCTGAGGGGGGGTCCCAAGCTGAGGAGGGTCCCCGCCGTAGGCTGGTGAAGGGGATGAACTTCTCGGTCGTGGTGTTCGACACGGCGCCCACGGGGCACACGCTGCGCCTGCTCAACTTCCCGACCATTGTGGAGCGCGGGCTGGGCCGCCTCATGCAGATCAAGAACCAGATCAGCCCCTTCATCTCCCAGGTGGGGCCGGCGTGGGTCAGGGGGGGCCTGGGGGCAGATCCTGGGCTGGGGGGGCAGATCCCGTGGTAAGGGAGGGGGCCTGGGGGTAGATCCTGGGCTGAGGGGGCCAATCAGGGGTGAAGGGGTGGGGTCCTGGGGCCAGATCCTGGTCTGTTGGGGCAAATTCCAGGGCAAGGGAGGGTCCTGGGGGAAGATCCTGGCCTGTGAGGGCAGATCCTGGGGCTGGGGGGCACCTGGGGGCAGATACTTGTTTGTTGGGGTGGATTCCGGGGCTGGGAGGGGTTCTGGGGGCAGATCCCGTGGTGAGAGGGGGGTCCTGGGGACAGATCCTGGTCTGTGGGGGCAGATCCCAGGGCAAGGGGGGGGTCCTGGGGGCAGATCCTGGTCTGTTGGGGCAGATCCTGGAGCTGGGGAGAGTTCTTGGGGGCAGATCCTGGTGTGTTGGGGCAGATTCCATGGTGGAGGGGGAATCCTGGTCTGTGGGGGCAGACCCTGGGGCGAGGGGGGGTCCTGGGGGCAGATCCTGAGGAAAGGGGGGACTCCTGGGGGCAAATCACAGTCTGGGTGGGGCAGATTTTGGGGCAAGAGGGGGGTCCTGCAGGCAGATTCTGGTCTGTGGGGGCCAGCTCCTGGGGCAAGAGGGGGGTTCTGGGGGCAGATCCTCATCTGGAGGGGCAGATCCCAGGACGGGGGGGGGGTCCTGGGAGCAAATCCCGTGGTCAGGGTGGGTCCTGGGGGCAGATCCTGGTCTGAGGCGGGGTCGTGGGGGCAGATCCTGTTCTAAGGGCAAGGAGGGCTCCCGAGTGGGGGGGATCCTGGATTTGAGGGGGGGTCCTGGTCTGGCCGTGGGTCCCGGGGGGGTCTCAGTGCCACTGCCCCCCTAGATGTGCGCCATGCTGGGGCTCGGCGACATGAACGCGGATCAACTGGCGTCGAAGCTGGAGGAGACGCTGCCCGTGATCCGATCGGTCAGCGAGCAGTTCAAGGACCCGGTGAGAAGGGAGAGGGGGGCACAGGGGACATGGGGACAGAGGAGGGGACATCGGGATTGGGGGGCTGGGAGTCAGGAGGGTGACAGGGATGCCTGGAGAGGGGATGCTGGGAAGAAGACAGGGGACAAGGCAGGGGACAGGATATGGGACGTGGGGACAGAGGAGGGGACATTGGGATGGGGACACTGGGGACGGAGACAGCGAAGCCAGGCGGGGGATGAGGAGATCAGGAGGGGGCCGGGGACGCTGGGAAGAGGACAGGGGACATGGGGACAGAGGAGGGGACATTGGGATGGTGGGGGCTGGGTGTCAGGACTGAGACAGGGATGGGAACAGTGGAGACAGGGATGGGAACACTGGGGACAGGGACACCTGGAGGGGTAGAAGGGCACCGAGAGGGGTATAGGGACATCAGGAGGGGGACAGGGATGGGGATACTGGGGATGGGGACACTGGGACGGGGACAGGGACATCGTGAGGGGGGTGGAGACATCGGGAGGGGAACAAGGAAGGGGACACCAGGAGGGGGACAGGGACATCTGGGAAGGGAAGGAGGACAGCGGGAGGCGGATGAGGGATGGGGACAACGGGAACAGGGATGGCAGAAAGAGGGACGAGGATGTTGGGAAGGGGGCAGGGACATCAGATTGGGGACAAGGACATCGAGAGGGGATCAAGGACATCAGTAGGGGGACAAGGGTGCTGGGAGAGGGACGGGGATGCCAGGAAGGGGACTGGGACATCAGGAAGGGGACAAGGGATGGGGACAGTGGGGACAGGGATGGCAAAAAGAGACAGGGATGTTGGGAGGGGGACAGGGACATCAGGAGGGAGACAGGGATGGAGATACTGGGGATGGGGACATCGGGAGGGGGACAGGGACATTGTGAGGGGGGTGGATACATCTGGAGGGGGACAGGGATGGGGATACTGTGGACAGGGATACTGGGAAGGGGACGGGGACACTGAGAGGGGGATGAGTACATCAGGAGGGGGGACAAGGATGGGAGATACTAGGGACAGGGACACCAGGAGGGGGACATCTGGAGGGGAACAGGGATGGGGACACCAGGAAGGGGATGGGGACATGAGGAGGACAGGGATGGAGATATTGGGGATGGGGACACCAGAGAGGGGAACGAGGACACTGTGAGGAGAATATCTGGAGAAGAACAGGGATGGGGACTCCAGGAGGGGGACGGGGACATCGAAAGGTGCACAGAGGTGCTGGGAGGGGGACAGGGACACTGGGAAGGAGATGGGGACACTGGGAGTGACACAAGGACACAGAGAGTGACACAAGGACACGGGGAGGGCGATGGGACACTGGGGGGGAGGAGGGGGACAGGGATGCCAGGCAGGGGAGTGGGGACGCCGGAGGGGACACGGCCAGGCAGGTCTGGGCACATTCCCATGGATCTGAAAGGATGTCACCGAGCCACGATGTCACCGAGCCACGATGTCACCGAGCCGCGGTGTCACCGAGCCACGATGTCACCGAGCACGGTGCCACACGGGTGTCGTGCCATCGTGCCGTGGTGTCACCGTGGGGCTAACGGCTCGGTGCCACCGCGGTGGTTTAGGAGCAGACGACGTTCATCTGCGTGTGCATCGCCGAGTTCCTCTCGCTCTACGAGACCGAGCGGCTCATCCAGGAGCTCGCCAAGTGCCGCATCGACACCCACAACATCGTGGTCAACCAGCTCGTCTTCCCCGAGCCCCTCCGGCCGTGCCGCATGTGCGAGGCGCGGCACAAGATCCAGGCCAAGTACCTCGACCAGGTATGAGGGACGGAGTGGGGCTGGAATTTGGGGGTTCGGGGGGCCAAGGAGGGGATTTTAGGGAGCTCAGGGTGCCCAGGTTCCTGCTCAGCTCAAGGGAGGAGGTTAGGGGGCTGGAATTGGGGGTTTTGGGGGAGTCCAGGGTGTCCAGGTCCTTGCCCAGCTCGAGGGAGAAGGTTGAGGGGGCTGGAGTTTGGGGGGGTCCAAGGAGGGGATTTTGAGGGGCGCAGGGTGCCCAGGTTCCTGCTCAGCTCGAGGGGGGAGCTTGAGGAGCTGGAATTTGGGGTTTGAGGGGGCCAAGGAGGGAGTTTTGGGGGGCCCAGGGTGCCCAAGGCCTTGTCCAGCTCAAGAGGGGGCTTTGGGAGCTGGAATTTGGGGTTTGGGGGGGGAACAAGGAGGGGATTTTGGGGGACCCAGGTCCCTGCCCAGTTCGAGGGGGGAGATTGGAGTGTTGGAATTTGGGGGTTGGGGGGAGCCAAGGAGGGGGTTTTGGGGGGCTGGGACATCGGGGTCCCTTCCCAGCTTGAGGGGGGCGCTTGAGGGGGCTGGAATTTGGGGTTTGGGGGAGTCAATGATGGGGGTTTGAGGAGAATTTGAGGGGGCTGGGAGTCAGAATTTGGGGGGCTGGAGGCTGGGAGGCCGGACGCCTGGTTTTGGGGAGGCCCTGGGGGGGTGGGGTGGATTTTAGGGTCCCCCCGTCACATTTTCCCCCCCACCCCGCAGATGGAAGATCTGTACGAGGATTTCCACATCGTGAAGCTGCCGCTGCTGCCCCACGAGGTGCGAGGGGCCGACAGGGTCAATGCCTTCTCCTCGCTCCTGCTGGACCCCTACACCCCCCCCAGCCCAAAATAACCCCCCCGAGACCCCCCCCCGGGCCGGGAACCCCCCCCTGGGCTGCACTGGGACCCCCCCCAGGACCAGAAACCCACCTGGGCTGCTGTGGGATCCCCCCCATCCAAAAGTTGGGGGCCCCCCCCCAGACTAATCCTCCCCCAGGACTGTTTTGAAACACCCCCCCCAGACTATTTCCCCCCCCCAGACTGTTCTGGGACACCCCCCAGGCCACGAACCTATCTGGGCTGTTCTGGGACCCCCCCAGACTATTCCCCCCCAAGGACTGTTTCGGGACCCCCCCCAAAACCAGGAACCCACCTGGGCTGCTCTAGGACCCCCAGTCCCAAAGTTGGGCCCCCCCCAGACTACTCTCCCCCCCAGAACTGTGCTATGACCCCCCCAGACCACCACCCGCACCCAGGACTGTTCTGGGACCCCTCCAGACCATCCACCCCACCCAGAACTGTGCTGGGACCCCCCCAGAACACCCACTACCCCCAGGACTGTGCTGGGACCCCCCCGGAACACCCACTACCCCCAGGACTGTGCTGGGACCCCCCCAGAACACCCACTACCCCCAGGACTGTGCTGGGACCCCCCCAGAACACCCACTACCCCCAGGACTGTGCTGGGAACCCCCCCGGAACACCCACTACCCCCAGGACTGTGCTGGGACCCCCCCCGGAACACCCACTACCCCCAGGACTGTGCTGGGACCCCCCCCCTCCAAGGCTGGGACGCCCCCCCCCCGGGACTAGGACCCCCCTATCCTGGACTGGGTTCCCCCAGGGCTGCAATGGGGGCCCCCCCACAAGATCAGGACACCCCCTGCCCCCCATGGCTGTGCTGGGGTCCCCCCCAGGCCGGGATCCCCCTCAGGGCCACACAACCCCTTCCCAGGGCACAACCCCCTCCTTGGGCAGCACTGGGGGGGTCCCCCAAAGCTGGGACACCCCCCCCCTGGGGCTGTGCCCCCCCCAGGACTTGGTGTACATAATAAACTTGGGAAATGGATGGAGATTTTGGGGTGCTGGGGGGGGCAGCACCGTGGAGACTCTTGTTAGTGCCGGGGGAGTTAATGAGGCTGGGGGGGTAGATAATTGGGGGGGGGCTGAAGGGGTTGGGGAGGTCACAGGTATTGGGGGGGCAGAGGGTTGGGGGTGCTGAGGGGTCCCAGTGCGTGGTGGGGGTTTGGGGGGGACTCAGCAACAGATGCAGGGTTTGGGGGGGCCTTGAGGGGGGTGTCAAGGATTTGAGGGGGGGCTCAGCAGTGGGTGTAGGATTGGGGGCACCAGGGGGGGCTGTGTGGCTGCATCAGGGGGGGCTGCAGGGTTTTGGGGGGCGGCTGAGGTGGGGGGAGTCATGTGGCTATCACTTGAGGGGGCTCAGGGGTTTGGGGGGGGCATGTGGCTGTGACTGGGATTTGGGGGGCCAGGCATGCTTGGGGGGAGCTCAGGGGTTTTTATTTGGGGGGCAGGCATGTTTGGGGGGCTCAGGGATGTGGGGGGGGCTCAGAGATTTGGGGAGGGTGAGACATATTTGGGGGGGCTCAGGAGTTTGGAGGGGTCAGGGCTGTTTTGGGGGGGGCTGTGGCCTGGGGGTTTCAGGGGGGCTCAGGCGTTTGGGGGGGGCTGTGGTCATGCCTGGGGAGTTTGGGGGGGCTCAGGGTTTTGGGGGGGCCATGTGGCCGTGACCAGAGTTTGAAGGGAGGGGGCAGGCGTGTTTGGGGGGGCTCAGGGGTTTGGAGGGGGTCTGTGGCCATGCCTGGGGGCTTTGGGGGGACTCAGGCATTTGTGGAGGCGACAGGTATTTTTGGGGGTGCTCAGGAGTTTGGGAGGGGGCTGTGGCCCTGACTGGAGGGTTTGGGGAGGCTCATGGGTTTGGGGGGGGGGGCTGCAGCCAATGCCAGGGGGGGGATTTGGGGGTCTCAGGGTTTTGGGGGGCCTGTGGCCATGCCTGGAGTGGTTTTGGGGGGCTCAGAGGTTTTTGGGGGGGGCTGCGTCCATGCCTGGGAGGGACTTGGGGGGGCTCATGGCTTTGAGGGGGGGGGGTGACCATGCCTGTGGGGTTTGGGGGTGTCTCAGGGGTTTGGGGGGGCTGTGTCCATGCCTGTGGGTTTTGGGGGGACCATGTGGCCGTGTCCCCCCCCTCCCGGCCCCGTGTCCCCGCGTCCCGCTGGGTTCTGTCCCTGTGACCCCGCAGCTGGCGCGAGGCCTGGGCCAGCGCTGGGGGGGGGGGGGGCAGGCCTTGACCCCCCCCTTCCCCTCCATAAATTTAGGGGGGGGGGGGCAGCTCAGGAATTTGGGGCGGGGGGGCTGATGGACTCCCCCAAAACCACCCCACCACCCCCTGAAATCCTCCCTGAGGCCACTGGGAAGGGACCCCTGGGCCTGTGCCCCCCCCTCCAAAGGCCCCAGGTGTGTCTGTGCCCCCCCACGCCCATTACCCCCCCCCCCCATGTCCCCCCCCCCCCCCCAGGCCCAGCCCCAGGTCGGTATTTAAGCCCCGGGGCCGTGGCCAGTGGCCCCAGTTCGGTGGTGGCCGCGCTGCGCTCGGGGCTCCTGACGGTGAGGGGGGGGATCAAGGGGGTGTCTGGGGGGGTTTGAGGGTGGGGGGAAGGGTTTTGGGGTCCCCAGGGTGTGAGTGCCCCCCCCCGCTACCTCCCCCTCCCAGGTTTTGGGGTCCCCAAGGTCCCATTTTCCTGTCCCCAAGGTGTCCCCAAGGTGGGGGTGGCCCCAATATTGACTCAGTGACCCCCCCCAGGTGTCGTCCCCCCCTCAGTTTTAGGGTCCCCAGGGTGTGGGTGCCCCCCTCAGGTTCCCCCCTCCAGCTTTTGGGGTCCCCAGGGTCCCCTTTTACTGTCCCCAAGGTGTCCCCAAGGTGGAGGTGCCCTCAGATATCGACTCAGTGACCCCCCCCAGGTGCCTTCCCCCCTCGTTTTGGGGTCTCCAGGGTGTGGGTGCCCCCCCCCCCAGGTTTTGGGGTCCCCATGCTCCCATTTTGCTGTCCCCAAGGTGTCCCCAAGGTGGGGGTGTCCCCAGGTATCGACTCAGTGACGCACCAGGTGCCCCTCCCCCGGTTTTGGGGTCCCCAGGCAGTGGGTGTCCCCTCCAGGCTAACCCCCCCGGGTTTTTGGGGTCCCCAGGGTGTCCCCCCAGTTTTAGGGTTCCCAGGATGTGGGTGCCCCCCCTACATCCTGTCCCCCCCAGGTTTTGGGGTCCCCAAGGTCCCATTTTACTGTCCCCAAGGTGTCCTTAAGGTGGGGGTGCCCCCAGGTATCAGCTCAGTGACCCCCCCAGGTGTCTCTCCTCTTGTTTTGGGGTCCCCAGAGTGTGAGTGCCCCCCCCCGCTACCTCCCCCTCGCAGGTTTTGGGGTCCCCAAGGTCCCATTTTCCTGTCCCCAAGGTGTCCCCAAGGTGGGGGTGGCCCCAGGTATTGACTCAGTGACCCCCCCAGGTGTCGTCTCCCCCTCAGTTTTAGGGCCCCCAGGGTGTGGGTGCCCCCCTCAGGTTCCCCAATCCAGCTTTTGGGGTCCCCAGGGTCCCCTTTTACTGTCCCCAAGGTGTCCCCAAGGTGGGGGTGCCCTCAGATATCGACTCAGTGACCCCCCCCAGGTGCCTTCCCCCCTCGTTTTGGGGTCTCCAGGGTATGGGTGCCCCCCCCCCAGGTTTTGGGGTCCCCAGGCTCCCATTTTGCTGTCCCCAAGGTGTCCCCAAGGTGGGGGTGTCCCCAGGTATCGACTCAGTGACGCACCAGGTGCCCCTCCCCCGGTTTTGGGGTCCCCAGGCAGTGGGTATCCCCCCCGGGATAACCCCCCCGGGTTTTTTGGGGTCCCCAGGGTGTCCCCCCAGTTTTAGGGTTCCCAGGATGTGGGTGCCCCCCTACATCCTGTCCCCGCCAGGTTTTGGGGTCCCCTAGGTCCCATTTTACTGTCCCCAAGGTGTCCCCAAGGTTGGGGTGCCCCCAGGTATCAGCTCAGTGACTCCCCCCAGGTGTCTCTCCCCTTGTTTTGGGGTCCCCAGGGTGGGAGTGCCCCCCCAGGTTCCTCCTCCACGGGTTTTGGGGTCCCCAGGGTCCCATTGTACTGTCCCCAAGGTGCAGGTGCCCCCAGGTATCAGCTCAGTGGTCCCCCCCCAGGTGCCCCCTCCCCCAGGTTTTGGGGTCCTCAAGCTGTGGGTGTCCCCCCTACATGCCTCCTCCAGGTTTTGGGGTCCCCAGGGTCCCATTTTACTGTCCCCAAGGTGAGGGTGCCCCCAGGTATCAGCTCAGTGACCCCCCCCAGGTGCCCCCCCTGGCTTTTGGGGTCCCCAGGCTGTGGGTCCCTACCCTACTCCCCCCCCAGGTTTTGGGGTCCCCTGGGTCCCATTTTACTGTCCCCAAGGTGTCCCCAAGGTGGGGGCGTCCCCAAGGTGGGGGTGTCCCCAGGTATCAGCTCAGTGACCCCCCCCAGGTGCCCCCCCCCCCCCCCCGTTTTGGGGTCCCCAGGGTCCTATTTGGCTGTCCCCAAGGTGTCCCCAGGGTTCCAAGTCTCCAGACTCCATGTCCCCAACATGTGTCCCCATGGCTCTGTGTCCCCACACCGTGTCACCAGGGCTCCACGTCCCCCTGCCATGTCCCCATGTCTCCATGCTCTGTGTCCCTGTGTCCCCGCTCTCCATGACCCCACCATGTCCCCATACTGTGTCCCCATGTCCCCATACTCTGTGTCCCCATATCCCCATGTCCCCACTCTCCATGACCCCACCATGTCCCCATACTGTGTCCCCATGTCCCCATATCCCCGTGTCCCCATATCCCCATGTCCCCACTCTCCATGACCCCACCATGTCCCCATACTATGTCCCCATGTCCCCACATGCCGTGTCCCCATGTCCTCATACTGTGTTCCCATGTCCCTGTATCCCCACTCTGCATGACTGCACCATGTCCCCGTGTCCCCACAGTATGTCCCCATGTCCCTGTGTCCCCACTCTCTGTGACCTTGCCATGTCCCCATGTCCCCATGTCCCCATACTGTGTCTCCATGTCCCTGTGTCCCCACTCTCCCTGACCTTGCCATGTCCCCATGTCCCCATACTCTGTGTCCCTATGTTCCCATGTCCCTGTACTGTGTCCCCATGTCCCTGTGTCCCCACTCTCCATGACCCGGCCATGTCCCCATGTCCCCATACTGTGTCCCCATGTCCCCATGTCCCCACTCTCCATGACTCTGCCATGTCCCCATACTGTGTCCCTGTGTCCCCACTCTCCATGGCCCTGCTGTGTCCCCATGTCCCTGTGTTCTGGCAGTGGGTGACATGGGCATGTCCCCGTGTCCCCATGTCCCCATACTGTGTCCCCATGTCCCCACTCTCCATGGCCCTGCCGTGTCCCCATGTCCCCATACTGTGTCCTCATGTCCCCACTCTCCATAACCCTGCCATGTCCCCGTGTCCCCATACTGTGTCCCCATGTCCCCACTCTCCATGGCCCTGCCGTGTCCCCATGTCCCCATACTGTGTCCTCATGTCCCCACTCTCCATGACCCTGCCATGTCCCCGTGTCCCCATACTGTGTCCCCATGTCCCCACTCTCCATGACCCTGCCATGTCCCCGTGTCCCCATACTGTGTCCCCATGTCCCCACTCTCCATGGCCCTGCCGTGTCCCCATGTCCCCATACTGTGTCCTCATGTCCCCACTCTCCATGGCCCTGCCGTGTCCCCATGTCCCCATACTGTGTCCCCATTTCCCCGCTCTCCATGGCCCTGCCGTGTCGCCATGACCCCATACTGTGTCCCCATGTCCCCACTCTCCATGGCCCTGCCGTGTCCCCATGTCCCCATACTGTGTCCTCATGTCCCCACTCTCCATGGCCCTGCCGTGTCCCCATGTCCCCATACTGTGTCCCCATGTCCCCACTCTCCATGGCCCTGCCGTGTCGCCATGTCCCCATACTGTGTCCTCATGTCCCCACTCTCCATGGCCCTGCCGTGTCCCCATGTCCCCATACTGTGTCCCCATGTCCCCACTCTCCATGGCCCTGCCGTGTCCCCATGTCCCCATACTGTGTCCCCATGTCCCCACTCTCCATGACCCTGCCATGCCCCCATGTCCCCATACTGTGTCCCCATGACCTGCTCTCCATGGCCCTGCCGTGTCCCCATGACCCCATACTGTGTCCCCATGTCCCCACTCTCCATGGCCCTGCCGTGTCCCCATGTCCCTGTGTCCTGGCAGTGGGTGACATGGGCACATCCCCGTGTCCCCATGTCCCCCTACTGTGTCCCCATGTCCCCACTCTCCATGGCCCTGCTGTGTCCCCATGTTCCTGTGTCCTGGCAGTGGGTGACATGGGCATGTCCCCGTGTCCCCATGTCCCCATACTGTGTCCCCATGTCCCCGCTCTCCATGACCCTGCCGTGTCCCCATGTCCCTCTACTGTGTCCCCATGTCCCCGCTCTCCATGACCCTGCCGTGTCCCCATGTCCCTGTGTCCTGGCAGTGGGTGACATGGGCATGTCCCCGTGTCCCCATGTCCCCATACTGTGTCCCCATGTCCCCGTTCTCCATGACCCTGCCGTGTCCCCATGTCCCTCTACTGTGTCCCCATGTCCCCGCTCTCCATGACCCTGCCATGTCCCCATGTCCCTCTACTGTGTCCCCATGTCCCCGCTCTCCATGACCCTGCCGTGTCCCCATGTCCCTCTACTGTGTCCCCATGTCCCCACTCTCCATGACCCTGCCGTGTCCCCATGTCCCTCTACTGTGTCCCCATGTCCCCACTCTCCATGACCCTGCCGTGTCCCCATGTCCCTCTACTGTGTCCCCATGTCCCCGCTCTCCATGACCCTGCCGTGTCGCCACGTCCCAGTGTTCTGGCAGTGGGTGACATGGGCATGTCCCCGTGTCCCCATGTCCCCGGTGTCCCCGCAGGGTGTGTGGGGATGACGGTGACGTACTCGTCGCGGGTGGCCACGTCGCGGTTCGGGGGGTTCTGGCGGCTGCTGCTGCTCTGGCGCGGGGGCATCTACAAACTGCTCTACCGGGAGCTGCTGCTCTTCCTCGCCGCCTACCTGGGGCTCAGCCTCGCCTACCGGTGACACTGGGAGCACTGGGAGCGCTGGGAGGGGACACTGGGAGCGCTGGGAGGGAGCACTGGGAGCGCTGGGAGCACTGGGAGGGGACACAGGGAGCACTGGGAGGAGACACTGGGAGCACTGGGAGGGGACACTGGGAGCGCTGGGAGCACTGGGAGGGGACACAGGGAGCACTGGGAGCGCTGGGAGGGGACACTGGGAGCACTGGGAGCGCTGGGAGCACTGGAAGCGCTGGGAGGGGACACTGGGAGCGCTGGGAGGGAGCACTGGGAGCGCTGGGAGCACTGGGAGGGGACACAGGGAGCACTGGGAGGAGACACTGGGAGCACTGGGAGCACTGGGAGGGGACACTGGGAGCACTGGGAGGAGACACTGGGAGCGCTGGGAGCACTGGGAGGGGACACTGGGAGCACTGAGAGCGCTGGGAGCACTGGAAGCGCTGGGAGGGGACACTGGGAGCGCTGGGAGGGAGCACTGGGAGCACTGGGAGGGGACACAGGGAGCACTGGGAGGAGACACTGGGAGCACTGGGAGCACTGGGAGGGGACACAGGGAGCACTGGGAGTGCTGGGAGGGGACACTGGGAGCACTGAGAGCGCTGGGAGCACTGGAAGCGCTGGGAGGGGACACTGGGAGCACTGAGAGCGCTGGGAGCACTGGAAGCGCTGGGAGGGAGCACTGGGAACGCTGGGAGGGAGCACTGGGAGCGCTGGGAGCACTGGGAGGGGACACTGGGAGCACTGTGAGGAGACACTGGGAGCACTGGGAGCACTGGGAGGGGACACTGGGAGCGCTGGGAGCACTGGGTGGGGACACTGGGAGCACTGAGAGCGCTGGGAGCACTGGAAGCGCTGGGAGGGGACACTGGGAGTGGTGGAAGTGCTGGGAGGGGACACTGGGAGCACTGGGAGGGGACACTGGGAGCGCTGGAAGCACTGGAAGCGCTGGGAGGGGACACTGGGAGCACTGGGAGCTACTGGGAAGAGGACACTGGAAGCACTGGGAGGGGACACTGGGAGCACTGGGAGCACTGGGAGGGGGACACTGAAAGCGCTGGGAGCGCTGGGAGGGGACACTGGGAGCACTGGGAGGGGACACTGGGAGCGCTGGGAGCACTGAGAGGGAACACTGGGAGCACTGGGAGCACTGGGAGGAGACACTGGGAGGAGACACCAGGAGCACTGGGAGCACTGGCAAGGGGACACTGGGAGCACTGGGATCTACTGGGAGCACTGAGAGGAGACACTGGGAGCACTGGGATCTACTGGGAGCACTTGGACGAGACACTGGGAGCACTGGGACCACCAGGAGGGGACACTGGGAGCGCTGGGAAGAGGCATTGGGGATACTGGGAACAGTGGGAGCACTGGGAGGGGGACACTGGGAGCACTGGGAGGGGGACACTGGAAGCACTGGGAAGAGGCATTGAGGATACTGGGAGCACTGGAGGTACTGGGAGCACTGGGAGGGGGACACTGGAAGCACTGGGAGGAGACACTCGGAGGAGATACTGGGAGCACTGGGAGGGGGACACTGGGAGCACTGGGAAGAGGCATTGAGGATACTGGGAGCACTGGGAGGTACTGGGAGCACTGGGAGGGGGACACTGGAAGCACTGGGAGGAGACACTGGGAGGAGATACTGGGAGCACTGGGAGCACTGGGAGGGGGACACTGGGAGCACTGAGAAGGGACACTGGGAGCACTGGGAAGAGGCATTGGGGACACTGGGAGCACTGGGATGGGGATGTCACGAGGGGAGTTGGGGACAATGGGAGCACTGGGGAGAGGCACTGGGGACACTGGGAGCACTGGGATCACTGGGATGGGGATGCTGAGGAGGGAGATGGGGACACTGGGAGCACTGGGAGGAGGTGCTGGGGACACTGGGATGGGAAGTCAGGGATACTGGGAGCACTGAGGGAGGCACTGGGGACACTGGGGGCACTGGGGACACTGGGGGCACTGGGGACACTGGGAGCACTGGGAGAGCTGGGGGCAGGTGGGCCCTGGGATGGGTGGTGACACCTGCTCTGTGTCCCCCCCCTGTCCCTCTGTCCCCTTGTCCCTCCATCCCCCCCTCCCCCCTCATCTCCCTGCCCCCTGTCCCCTTGTCCCTCTGTCCCCTGTCCCTCTGTCCCTCTGTCCCTCTGTCCCCGTCTCCCTGTCCCCCTGTCCCTCTGCCTCCCTGTCCCCTATCCCTCTGTCCCCCTGTCCCCTGTCCCTCTGTCTCCCTGTCCCCTGTCCCTCTGTCCCTCTGTCCCCCTGTCCCCCTGTCTCCGGTCCCCCTGTCCCCTGTCCCTCTGTCTCCCTGTCCCTCTGCCCTCCCATCCCCTTGTCCCTGTCGCTGTCACTGTCCCTGTGCCCCTTTCCCTGTCCCTGTCCCCCCGTCCCTGTCCACCTGTCCCTGTCCCCCTTTCCCTGTCCCTGTCGCTGTCCCCCCGTCCCTGTCCCCCTGTCCCTGTCCCCGTCCCTGTCGCTGTCCCTGTCCCCCGTCACTGTCCCTGTCCCTGTCCCCGTCCCCCTGTCCCTGTCCCCCTTTCCCTGTCCCTGTCGCTGTCCCCCTGTCCCTGTCCCCGTCCCTGTCCCTGTCGCTGTCCCTGTCCCCCTGTCCCTGTCCCTGTCCCACTGTCCCTGTCCCCCTGTCCCTGTCGCTGTCCCCCTGTCCCTGTCCCCCTGTCCCTGTCCCCGTCCCCCTGTCCCTGTCCCTGTCCCCCTGTCGCTGTCCCCGTCCCCCTGTCCCCGTCCCCCTGTCCCTGTCCCTGTCCCCCTGTCCCTGTCCCCCTGTCGCTGTCCCCGTCCCCCTGTCCCTGTCCCCCTGTCCCTGTCGCTGTCCCCCTGTCCCCGTCCCCATCCCCCTGTCCCTGTCCCCGTCCCGCTGTCGCTGTCCCCCTGTCCCTGTCCCTGTCCCCCTGTCCCTGTCGCTGTCCCCCTGTCCCCGTCCCCGTCCCCCTGTCCCTGTCCCCGTCCCGCTGTCGCTGTCCCCCTGTCGCTGTCCCCCTGTCCCTGTCCCTGTCCCCCTGTCCCCGTCCCCGTCCCCCTGTCCCTGTCCCCGTCCCCCTGTCCCTGTCCCCGTCCCGCTGTCGCTGTCCCCGTCCCCCTGTCCCTGTCCCCGTCCCCCTGTCCCTGTCCCCGTCCCGCTGTCGCTGTCCCCGTCCCCGTCCCCCTGTCCCCGTCGCTGTCGCTGTCCCCGTCCCGCTGTCCCTGTCCCCGTCCCCCTGTCCCCGTCCCCGTCGCTGTCGCTGTCCCCGTCCCGCAGGTTGCTGCTCTCCGAGCCGCAGCGCCGCCTCTTCGAGAAGCTCGTTCTTTACTGCGACAAATCCGCCAACCTCATCCCCGTCTCCTTCGTCCTCGGTCAGGAACCGCCCCCCCCGGGACCCCCCGGGACCCCCCCGGGACCCCCGGGACCCCCGACCCCCCATGACCCCCCCCATGACCCCCAAACTCCCCGCCCCGAGCCCACACAAAGTCGTCCCCCCCCCCACCCCGAGACACCAGCCCCCTCCCCACCCCGAGCCCCCAACTCAACCCTGGGACCCCCCAGACTCCCCCCCCCTCCCCCCCCCCCAAACCCTCAGCCCCCCAGGACCCCCCTTGGACCCCGCAGGACCCCCCCAGAGCACCCAACCCCCCCACGGGACACCCCCTGCCCCCCCACCGGAACCCTCCTTCCCCCTCCCAGTGCTCCCAGTGCCCCCCCAGTGTCCCTAGGGCCTCCTCCCAGTGCTCCCAGTGCCCCCCCAGTGTCCCTAGGGCCTCCTCCCAGTACTCCCAGTGCCCCCCCAGTGTCCCTAGGGCCTCCTCCCAGTGCTCCCAGTGCCCCTCCCAGTGTCCCTAGGGCCTCCTCCCAGTGCTCCCAGTGCCCCCCCAGTGTCCCTAAGGCCTCCTCCCAGTGCTCCCAGTGCCCCCCCAGTGTCCCTAGGGCCTCCTCCCAGTACTCCCAGTGCCCCCCCCAGTGTCCTTAGGGCCTCCTCCCAGTGCTCCCAGTGCCCTCCCCCAGTGAACCTAGGGCCTCCTCCCAGTGCTCCCAGTGCCCCCAGTTCCCATACCAGTCCCTCTCCCAGCGCTCCCAGTGCCCCCAGTCCCTCTCCCAGTGCCCATCCCAGTGCCTACAGTACCACTCCCAGTGCTTCCAGTGCCTCTTCCCATGTTCCCAGTACTCATCCCAGTGCCCCCAGTCACTCTCCCAGTGCCCCCAGTCCCCTTCCTAGTTCCCCTCCCAGTCCCTCTTCCAGCACTCCCAGTGCCACCAGTCCCTCTCCCAGTGCCCATCCCAGTGCCTACAGTACCTCTCCCAGTGCTTCCAGTGCCTCTTCCCATGTTCCCAGTCCCCCTCTCAGTCCCTCTTCCAGCACTTCCAGTGTCCCCAGTCCCTCTCCCAGCACTCCCAGTGCCCACAGTCCCCCCCCAGTTCCCTCTCCCAGCATTCCCAGTGTCCTCAGTGCCTCTCCCAGTGCCTCTCCCAGTGCCTCCAGTCCCTCTCCCAGTACCCATCCCAGTGCTTCCAGTGCCTCTTCCCATGTTCCCAGTACCCCTCCCAGTGCCCCCACACTCCCCCTCCCAGTCCCTCTCCCAGCACTTCCAGTGCCCCCAGTCCCCTCTCCCAGCACTCCCAGTGCCCACAGTACCCCTCCCAGTCCCTCTCCCAGCATTCTCAGTGTCCTCAGTGCTTCTCCCAGTGCCTCTCCCAGTGCCCATCCCAGTGCCCACAGTACTCCTCCCAGTCCCTCTCCCAGCATTTCCAGTGTCCCCAGTCCCTCTCCCAGCGCTCCCAGTGCCCCCAGTCCCTCTCCCAGCGCTCCCAGTGCCCTTAGTCCCTCTCCCAGTGCCCATCCCAGTGCCCACAGTCCCTCTCCCAGTCCCTCTCCCCGCATTTCCAGTGTCCCCAGTCCCTCTCCCAGCGCTCCCAGTGCCCCCAGTCCCTCTCCCAGCGCTCCCAGTGCCCTTAGTCCCTCTCCCAGTGCCCATCCCAGTGCCCACAGTCCCTCTCCCAGTCCCTCTCCCAGCATTTCCAGTGTCCCCAGTCCCTCTCCCAGCGCTCCCAGTGCCCTTAGTCCCTCTCCCAGTGCCCATCCCAGTGCCCACAGTCCCCCTCCCAGTCCCTCTCCCAGCAATCCAGTGCCCACAATCACTCTCCCAGTGCTCATCCCAGTGCCCACAGTACTCCTCCCAGTCCCTCTCCCAGCATTTCCAGTGCCCCCAGTCCCTCTCCCAGTGCCCATCCCACTGCCCACAGTACTCCTCCCAGTGCTTCCAGTGCCTCTTCCCATGTTCCCAGACCCCCTCCCAGTCCCTCTCCCAGCGTTCCCAGTGTCCCCAGTCCCTCTCCCAGCACTTCCAGTGTCCCCAGTCCCTCTCCCAGCGCTCCCAGTGCCCCCAGTCCCTCTCCCAGTGCCCATCCCAGTGCCCACAGTCCCCCTCCCAGTCCCTCTCCCAGCGTTCCCAGTGCCCCCAGTCCCTCTCCCAGCGCTCCCAGTCCCCCCCAGTCCTTCTCCCAGTCCCCCCCAGTCCCGCTGCCAGCTCTCGCATCGCAGGTTTCTACGTGGCGCTGGTGCTGGAGCGCTGGTGGGCGCAGTTCCGGACGGTTCCGTCTCCGGACGGGCTGATGCTGGCGGTGGCGGCCCACGTGCACGGGGCGGACGCGCGAGGCCGGCTGCTGCGCCGCACGCTGCTGCGCTACGGCAGCCTGGCCGCCCTGCTCGTGCTGCGCGCCGTCAGCACCCCCGTCTACAAGAGGTTCCCCACCACGGACCACCTCGTCGAGGCTGGTGAGGGGGGACACGGGCGGATACGGGGGGGATAGGGATGGGGGGACACAGGGGGACATGGGGGATAGGGGGGACACGGGGGGACATAGGGGATACAGGGGGGACACGGGGGGATATAGGGGGGATAGGGATGGGGGGACACGGGGGGATACGGGGGGGGACAGGGATGGGGGGACACAGGGGGACATGGGGGATAGGGGGGACACGGGGGGATATAGGGGGATATAGGGGAGATAGGGATGGGGGGACACAGGGGGACATGGGGGACACGGGCGGATAGGGGGGGATATGGGGGGGATAGGGATGGGGGGACACAGGGGGACATGGGGGATAGGGGGGACACGGGGGGATACAGGGGGATATAGGGGGGATAGGGATGGGAGGACACAGGGGGGACATGGGGGATACAGGGGGGACACGGGGGGATATAGGGGGGATAGGGATGGGGGGACACGGGGGGACATGGTGGACAGGGGGGACACTGGGGGATACAGGGGGATATAGGGGGGATAGGGATGGGGGGACACAGGGGGGACATGGGGGATACAGGGGGGACACGGGGGGATATGGGGGGATAGGGATGGGGGGACACGGGGGGACATGGTGGACAGGGGGGACACGGGGGGATCCAGGGGGATATAGGGGGGATAGGGATGGGGGGACACAGGGGGGACATGGTGGACAGGGGGGACACAGGGGGATAGGGATGGGGGGACACGGGGGGACATGGTGGACAGGGGGGACACGGGAGGATATGGGGGGATATAGGGGGGATAGGGATGGAAGGACACAGGGGGGACATGGAGGATACAGGGGGGACACGGGGGGATCCGGGGGGATAGGGATGGGGGGACATGGTGGACAGGGGTGGACACGGCGGGATACAGGGGACAAGGGGGACACTGGGGAATACAAGGGGATATAGGGGGGATAGGGATGGGGGGACACGGGGGGACATGGGGGACAGGGGGGCAAGGGGGGATATGGGGGGATAGGGATGGGGGGACTTGTGGGGATACAGGGGACAAGGGGGACACTGGGGTACACTGGGGGATACAGGGGGATATAGGGGGATAGGGATGGGGGGACACAGGGGGGACATGGGGGACAGGGAGGGG